>JANHGC010001056.1:49592-64103 GCA_027560395.1 Boaedon fuliginosus
GCATGGCTAGGTGGTCATGTGACTGGGTGGCCACCCACCCCAGTCACATGGCCACTTAGCCACGCCCCCCAGTCATATGACCACTTAGCCATGCCTATCCAGTCACATGACAACTTAGCCATGCCCACAAATAAGCCACACCTACAAATAAGCCACGCCCACAGAACTGGTTGTTAAAAATTTGAAACCCACCCCTGATTACAATCATTCATTTAGTGACAGTTGAAGGCTACACCACCATTGAAAATAGTGACTTATGACCATTTTTCACACTTACAACCACTGCAGCATTTCTGTGGTCACAGGAACATTTGACAATTGGCACCTATTTATGATGGTTGCAGTGTCCCAGAGTCAAGCAATCAACTTTTGTGACCTTCTGACAAGCAAAACTCAACGGGAAAGCCAGAATCACTTAACAACTGCAGTGATTCATGTTAAACAACTGTGGCAAGAAAGATTGTAAATAGGTCAAAATTAATTTAACAACTGTCTTAGAAGTTAGGCTCAGTTGTAGTCGTAAGGAGAGGACTACCTATACTGATATATTCAAAATAGATGAAGAAAGATGGAAATCAAAAGGCAACAGAGACAAATAAGATTTTGTCCAACCAAGTTCGAAAGAGGAGTCAATAAACTGGATCTAAACAAGCAATGCAATTGAAAATAACAATCTGAAGGACTAACTTTATTAATGATGTTAAAGAAATCAAGAGAAACTTTTATGCAACAATAGGCATTGCAAAGAAAAAGAAGGCAAAGATCTAATAGAGAAATAATAGAGAATTAGAGAAATCTAATAGAGAAAAAAGACAAAGAAAACTAGCATGACTATAGGAAAGAGATCAAAATCTGTATACATGCAAAACTAGAACCAGACATTACAGATTGTAAAATTAAATACTGGAAGATGCAATTGGTGAAATTAATGCCGATTTGTTTAAAAACCTATGCAATTACACATTAAAAGGGTAGCTTATGGTTTGCATGCAAGAATGAAAAGCATAGTGACAGCCAAAATACTAGAGAAGATCAATTTATTTTCCATTGTCAAAAAGTGCCAGTTCTAAAGAATGTTCAAACTACCAAACAGTTACAAATTAAGAAGATAATGCTCCAGACTTCAACAATACATACTGGATTTAGAAAAGCCAGGACCATTCAATATCACTTTGGTAACATTTGATGGACAATGAAAAATAAATGGAAATTTCGGTAGATATGTTTTGTATTGTTTTATTAATTATAGCAAGGTTTTGGTTGACAAAGGTGCTAAGAACTAGATCCCAAGAAGCAGAACTTAAAAAAAATGAGTGTATTAAGCCACTTCATCTGCCTACAGAAGAATTTATAATGATGACCACGAAGTAATATTACAAAAGAAAATGAAGCAATTAAAGGGTTTAGAACTGGGGGGAAAGTGACGGATTATACACCATTATTTTATTTCTTTAATTAATGAACAAAGTATCTTATCAGAAATGCTGGATTTGAAAAAAAAAAAAGAATTACAATCAAAATCATTGGAACAAACATTAACAACCTCAGATATGGTAATATGACACAATGATTTTTGGAAGCAAAGAAGGTTTAAGGTATCTCTTGTTGAAAGTGAAAATTAGTGTAAAATTAATCTTTATTTTCCCTGGCTCAAAAATACACAGGGATGGTGACATAAAGTTAAAAAGCACCGGCTTCTTGGAGGAAACAATGAGACAGAATTAGATAAAATATCAAAGTGCAAAGATATCACACTGCAAAAAAGATCCACATGTCAAGACCATGGCAGTAAAATAAAAAATGAAAACTGAACTATTAGAAAGGTTAAACAAGGAAAATCTATGGCTTTTAATTGTAGTGTTGGCAAAAATTGCTGGGAATATTTTGGATCACAAGAAAAACAAATAATTCAATATTAAACTAAATAAACTATACCTTTTTATTGGAAACACTAATAATGAAGCTAAAGTTAATTTTGGTCACCTGGTTCAAAAGCAAAAATCATTGCAGGAGATCCTGATGGTTGGAAAAGCCAAAGGCAGCTAGATGCTGTCACTGATAACACAAGCACAAGCTCTTCAAGACTCAAGCAAGCAATTCTAGAGGAAATATGATGATTTTGTCATAAGTAATTAAGAACATATTTGGGAAGAAAGGGAAGATGTCTCTTTTTACATATTTCCTATGCAATTAAATTGGTCTGTAAATTTTGACTATGGGGGATGGGCTTGAGCACATTTCTTGTAATTATTACAAAAGGAATCAGTTGTGTTGCCAAACATTCTCTTCCACTATATTGGTGCTCCAACTTTTTAGTTGTTTAAAAACCCAGGCTTCCATCATACCATATTCTAGAATAGACAGCAAGGAAGTGGCAGAAATGCACTCTTCTGCTAATATCTGTGGGAAAGCCATTCAAATTATGTGAATCTAGTGCTTGAAGGTGCTAAACAAGGCTTACCTAGAGAAGTAGGTGCATGTCTTTTGGTTTCTTCTGGCAATTGTGGGCTAGCGGCCTACATGGGATCCCAGTCAATAGTCCTCAAAGAATGGGCTAGAAAGCGAAAAGAAGGTCTTGCTCTATATAGAGTCAGCCACCTTCTGTTGAAGCAGAAGATGAATATGAAATTGCAGGAAAGAATACTTTCTATAAATTATTCTTTTTTCCTGAATAAGGAATACATCTATGTATACTGGAGCAGTAACTTTGCAAAATCAAGTTTCATAGGCAATAATGGAGCTGTAATATTGATAACTGAATTTTAAGCTACTAGAGAACAGCATTAGGTGTGGGAAAATTTTCAAAAGGATCGTAACAAAAAAGAAAGAGCCAAGTTGCAAACCTATAAAAATTGTCCCTGATATCAAATATTAGTAGTGGGGGGGGGGGGACTCCTACTGGAACCAGAAAAAAACACAGTTTTTTGTACATAAAGTTAGGAATCTGGTTCATGAAGTTTCAAACAAATCTTTCCTTTCCTTTCCTTTCCTTTCCTTTCAATGATCTTTTTTGAGTGATCTTATTACAGAAGACAGTGTTGAAATCATCTGGGACACAATAGGCTAAGCGTGAGGGAGAGGTATTTCATAACAAATCCAGAACAGCATCTTTTATGGCATCCCAAGTGACACAAGGCATCCAACATTGGGATATATATTAGTCTTCCATCATCCAGACTATTCCAAATATGATGGGATGACAAGGTTAAAATTCTATAACACCATGAGCTTCAGCTAAGAATTCTGGGAATTGCAGTCTCACCATAGGTGGAAGCCATTGAAGAGACTGATGCTTCTATATTGCCACAATAAGTCTTATAGATTGCTAATCAAGTTAACCTTATTATTTGTTAAATTGGGAATCCTATTTGTGTATGTTTGACATTTACAATAAATATATGATAGGCCACATCTAACATACCTGTTCTATAGAGAATATTCAAAACAGCATTTAGGTGCATCCAGCTGCATAAAATTTGATCATCCTTTTTAAATATCTTTTTTACATTTTCTATTCAGTAGGATGGGGATAGAACAGAATTATGGAGCCAGAATAAAACCCTTCATACGTTTTTATTATGTGCATCACACATGTGAACATTTACGATGCAGGTTTTTAAGCTGAAATAACAATAAAATTAAGCCAATATTTTAGGAAAAAATTCCCTTCCCCTTGACTGGGGAAGAGAGGCGGGGTATAAATCCAAATAAATAAATAAATAAAGTATCTAGAATTCATATATTTTGCAGCCTACTGAATTAAGGGCTACAATTTTCCAAAACTATAGGACTTTGGGTAACAGCACTCTATTTCCATTCTCTGCCCCATAGTGAGGAAGTTGCCCTAGTGATGAACCACTAAACTGTGGGTAGCAAGTTCTCTGTAGCCTTAGCTTAATGCAGTGATTTAACTGAATGTAATCTACAGAAATGGATTAATATGAAATTAGTGCAGAATAAAGATAACACAGCATGAGTAATGTTAGTAAAATTGACATGGATATTTACCTTTGGATGATGAACTATAAGTCTCTTGTTCTTCAATGAATAAAATGCACGGAATGATGGGAATAAAAGAAAGAAATCAGCAATTTAAAGTTAGACAAAAATGGTGTTATACATGAGAATGAGAAACACTACAGGCTCTGTTGCAACATGCAGAAAATTAATGTGGGGAAACAGATGAAAATAAATCATGAAAAGTTATAAATTCTGAGGTCAATACGAAGGTATACATGCTCAAGATCACTGAAATTAATTGTCTTCCGTATTTTTAATACTGTGCTGGATCATGGCCTGGAATACGAATTTTACAAATTCCAAAGATTAAACATCATTCAAAAGCTGCATTTGATGTGATAAGCCCATAAGAATTGCTGTTTCAAATGTTTGTGAATGTGAAGCTGTCCATTTTTTCCACATTTATCATTTAAGACTTCCACACATTACAATAAAACAAAATGCAGTCTTATCATACAATACACCTTTAATCCATTCAGATTAGAATGCAACATATTGTACTTTAATTAGACCTGCCTTGCTTTCAAGTGATGGTATTAGAAATAATAGTCAGAAGAACGAAGTGGAAGGGAAAGTTTCCATTGCAAAAATGGAATAGCAAAATCAATCACACAAAGCCATGTGTGTACGTTAACAAATTTAAAGAACTGATAGCTATTAATTTATGACTTTTCAATGAGCTCTTATCACATAATATTTTCCCAATTTTAACATATTTGAATAAGAAATGCCCTTTCCTTATGGAGCCACAATTTACTACTTAAAGATGTATTGTGTGTCTGAGTAAAATTAAGTAAGCTTTCTATAATACAATATTCCAATGGAATTTTTATGCAAGATTTAATAGGCATTTTAAACCAAGTGTAATAAGCTAATCTAATATATACTAAATACTGATATACTACTAATCATAACACAATGTCAAATACTGCAGAATCAAACATTGTCCTAAGGTCCTCCTAGGCACTGATAATGTTATAGATAGTTAATGAAAGATCTGCAAGCAAAGAAACAACCTCAGAGAGTACTAAGGACTTCCCATTGTCTTAAGGATGTAACAATTCTAGGTTGTGTCTTTTGCTTTTGAACCTGAATAAACTATTCTTAAGATATAAATGAGCAGAATACCACAAAAAATATACATATGCATGAGGTTGTAGTGTAAAATATACACAGATAGAATGCACATATTCATATTCGATATATGTCTTTTTGGTAACCAGTTGTCTAATAGCTGTATATTTTTTTTATTAAATCAAACAACAATTTCAATTCTGAAAAATGAAAAAAATGACACTATTAGCCTCTTAAAAGAGGCCAACAACATGTCTGGATGATTTAGAAATATACGTTTTTTAAAAAGTCAGTATTTGAAAATCAGAACATATTAATGCTTTTTTAAAAGTTGTATTGTCTATTGCAACCCAGGACCGTCTCTCAAGCCTATGCTGCAATTAAGCAAGGTATATTAAGTAAAAGTTCAGGTATAAGAAATAATACAATTCCCTCATCAGCACATTTTTACTTGAAAGTTCAGAAATAAAGATGAGACCCAACCTGCAACATTACTTAGTTAAAAAAAAAAAAGCCTGCATTTTCAGGAAAAAAATCTATTCTAAATCCTGCAAAGACCAAATGTTTGCAGATCTGAAATGACATAGCATATGACAGTCCTAATTCTTCCCTTGTGGCCACATGATCTTCTGCAACAAAACAGTTTTCCTCTTTTTGAAGAACAAAACTATCTGCTTCAATGAAAAGTGCCAATTCATGCATGGAGAACATGTTTTCAGTTTTTAATAGAAAAGACTGCATTATATCAAATGTTACGATAATGTATTATCCACAAAGAGAACTGAAAATTCAACAAATATATACATTTTTAATTAGATTCAGTGCTTTTAGAAAAAAGTAGTGTGTTTGAAATGCCATGATAAAACATTGGCTGTCTTCCAAACATGATCCTGACAACCCTATTCCACTAAAATTTATGAAATTTATAAACTGGCATACATATATACATATATATCACAATTATAGCCACCATTAATCAACAGATTCACAATAACCAGGAAATCAATAAAAGCAAATCATATAATCTGTATTTTTGTAACTGCATATTTTCATGGACCTGTTTTTCTGCTATATGTTGTATCCTCTGTATTTTTTCTTGTTTCTCATTATTTTTGTAAGCATTATTAAACACTTGATATTGTTTCCCAGAATACAGAAATATTTCAATATGCTACAGGCAAATAAGGACAGATGCCATACCGAATAATTTGCTAAATTCTACTACAATTTCAGTGTTTGCAAGAAAAGTATGTGTTATCATCTATGAATTCTCATACTATACATTTCTTACACTATCAAGTACTCTTCCTTCTGACGCATGTTCCATATACTCCATAGTGCAAAAATGGCTGCTCTATTTAGATCCCATCCCATTTGTAAAAATAGCCCACATTCCAAATTATAAAAATCAATTTCTGTAAATTGTTAAGAGTTAATTAGTTAAAAGTTAATTCTGTTTCAAGAAGCAATCTCTTTGTAAAATAGTCAAAGTCACATGTAATGTCCGTTTTACATTTGCAACTTGACAGGAATACTACATGGCAGAATTTGGGCAAAATTCTCAAGTAAAAACATTTTTCACGCCATCCAAGGTACACATTTTAAAACTGCACTTCTTTATTATATTTAAAGTGACAGCACTGAAGAAAGTGCAAAAAAAAAAAAAAAGGAAATGTACTAGCCAGATATAAGGACTCACCCTGAATGCCAGCTATGCAGATATGGCACCTTTTAATATAATAAATTGATTAGTGCTTTCAGAAACTAACCAGAAAAAAAAATCTAGATTCACATTACATTTTTACCAATGCGAAGAATAACAAATCATCCCTGAGAACAAATGAAATTCAGTGTACTGAAGTGTAAGAGCAATCATGTTAGGAAGCCTCCCCCCCCCCCATTTTATTGAAATTGCTCAAATTTTCCACTCTTAATAGTTTGAAATTGATTCCCAACCAACAAAATCCTGTAAGCATAAATTTGATGACAATGTTTGCATGGACAATTGCCACTTAGGAAAAGTTTTTTCACAATATGAATTATATAAAACATAGTATGTGTGTATGATCTTACACTAAGAGAAAAATCATATATGAATACCAAAAAACCCACAACCCTTTTCTCCTAGAAAAATGGGGGATGTAAATTGGCACAGTATCATATTTTGATAGTCCAAAGAAGCACAAGCGGGTGAACAAAGAACTGTATTAATAAAATCATACCGTTTATTTAAAAAGAGAGATCTAAAACAATAACAATACAAATTAGGAGGCAGATGTGTAATATATATCAAAATCCTAAAATAAAATGACAAATTGACAGGAAACCACGTATTGATCTGGTGCATGTTGTATTTAACAATTCTTCAATGAGGTCTCCAATTTGTTTTTCATCAGGAGACTCAATTCACATATTATAAATATCAGCAAAGCATGAATATCTAAATATTATTTTCTAAAAAGTTACTAGGATACTAGTGTAATGTACAGAAGGACAAATCTTAAAGCTGTTATTTTTTCAGTTATGAAACACATAATGTAAAAAATATAAATTGTGTGAATGAATTGTATATGATTTCTAATTCAAACCTAACGGTTATGTATTTTCACAAGAAAGTTATGTATTTTTGTAATGCAGAAATTAGGTTGTTATTGTGGAGTGGACTAATGGACAACACACTTTATTTCAACAGCCAGCCTTCTAAAATGCCTTATATTCCTTTGTGTTTCACCCAGTAAGACATTTTCCGCATATTTTCATTGGATTTTGACATGCTCAGAAAGGAATTTCATTAGCCTTGTTCACATTCCTGTCAGCAAATTGCCATTAATTAGCTTCAGCTAATAAAACAAAATAAAATTCAAGATGTGTCAATAAATAGAATGAGGATCTCCAACTATCTTGCGTAGATAATAAGAATAAATGAACACACAAATAATTGATATGTATCTGCACAAATAAAACATGAGCCTTTTTTTATCACCCATAGAATTCACAATACATGTTTTAATACTGTTCTGTTTATCAGTGGAAACCAATAAAAACCTGAAGAGTCTATTAAGATCCAAGATGTTTTTGGAAAACAAGAGGAGAAAGGAAGAGGAAAATAGAACTAAGACTTTCAAACTATAAGCGAGTTTTGTGATACCTTGCTCTGTACTGCCACTCCTGAGGGGAACTTGTGGAAGCTGTCTCCCCTTACGGCTGAAGGATGTATCTGCTGGAGATGATTGCATGGGACTTCCCGGTTGGCGCATTCTGCACGGAAAAAAATTAACATTAAATACGGTGGTTCTCACACACAACCAAATCAATAAGACATCATAAACACACACACAAAATGTTAAAATATCAAGAAGAAAATAGACAAACTATCTTATTATTTATTTTTTTAATATGAGGGGTAAGAAAGTGTCTAGGTACCAAGCTAGAAAGTGGGAAACAGTGCGTTCAAGTGCCACCTTAGGCATGAAAGCTAGCTGGTTGACTTTGGGCCATTCTTGCTCTCTCTCTCAGCCCAACCCATCTCACAGGATTGTTGTTGTAGGGAAAATAGGAGGAGGAAGTTGTGTTGGATATGTTTGCTGCCTTCAGTTATTCATGAAATCTATTTGGGAATTTGTAAAACTATCAGTAAAAGGGTGGGCATTTGACAATTTTGTGGAATTAGTAATATTATTATATACATAGGTCAACTCTTTTATAAACAGAATGTTAGAACATGTTCACACATCACCAGGTGAGAAATCTCTGAGAATAGGATTCCAGGACATTCTTTCAGCTGGTATTTATCATTTCTACATTTCCTCTTTTGAAATCATTGCTTTGTTAAGATCATTGACATAATTACCTTAATATTGCAATTCTCACTGTGGCATTATTAGGATAAAACTGCATAAAAATAGCCCTGATCATTTAAATGATAATAGAAAGTATTATAGAGAAATTACAAAAAAATAAAATGACCATTTAAATGGAGCTGTATAATCAAAAACTACCATTTGCTTCTTCTGATACATGAATGAAAAGTACTTCCCCAAGATCCAAAATCATTCCTGACAAATCATGTACTCTTCTCTCTCAGTGTGATAGCCCTACAGTTATAAGAAACATAGAACTTTGAAGATTTCTCTCTGCATCTGGAATGGGGGGAATTCATAATGTAAGAACATGTTCTTTATTGCATTATCAGCGTTTTTGCACTGAAGTATTGCAACATCCCAAAAATTTTCATATGAATCCACTGTGAATCAGAATAATGGAAAGACAAAACACAACTATATTTTAATTACTAACTCCTTTGTATGATATAAATAATTCGGTGAATGAAGATAGACTGAGCAAAGGATGTAAGAAAACATTAGATATCATGGAGGTGTTGGTTCAATCAAAAATAGAGAACTTGGAAGTTATTCCAATAAGTGCTGTCTCCTGCTAGTACTGTATTTATGAGAAAAACATAGGAAGGAGAGATCTTTGAGATAATACACAATTCCAGACTTTACTCCTTGTGAGTACACTGCAAGTAGACTGAGTTGAGTGGCTGGGAGTTGGGGGATACCATAAAGTTCATACTTGTAATACAGACTTTCAAGGGATAAAGCATGGCCAAGTCTCATTTCTTCTCAGTTTTTTTAAGCTCTATGGTAAATATTAATACCCTTGAGATCAGCAAGGTTTTACTGTATTCATCAGGTGAATTGCTTTTTCCTTAGAAAAAGGGTTTTAGATATGATTTTAAAACTTCTGGAAAATATTATATTTTGGATTAAACAGTAAAAGGATGCTTAGAATGTGGATTGCAGAAAGTTAACAATAGATTAAATATTCCAATGGAATTGGAATTATAGTTTGGAATTAATTAGAATAATTTTTCTCATGCAAAAAGATGATTGTTTGTGGTTTTTTAAAGATGAAATATGGTAATGGGACCTGGAAAATCTGACATTAAAGGGAGCTTAAGGACAATAAATTTATCTCAATAAGAAAGAATGAAGCTCAATCTTTGATGGATGTTTTTGCATTTTGGTCTTCAAATTACTTGGTATGATAGATCCTGCATCAATAAAGTTACAAAAGAAGAACAAGCAACAATGGATATCTTTGAAATTTTAAATGGGTCAAGAAAAGACAAAAATATGGAGAAAATGTATTTGTATTTGTATTTATTAAATTTACACCTTCCCTCATCAAGTAGAATGCGAGGCAGCAGACAACATGTTTAAAAATACAATAAACATCATATAAAAACACGAGCAATAAAATCTACACAGTATTAAAAAGTATTAAAAAAACACACCCATACAAACGAGCATACGACCATTCATGCAAGGGAGTCAATTAATTCCAAGCCTGCCGGCAGAGCCAGGTCTTCACAGCCGGACGGAAGGCCAACAGATTAGGGACAGTCCGGATCTCTACAGGGAGCTGATTCCAGAGGGCCTGTGCTGCCACACAGAAGGCCTTTGTCCATGGGCCTGCCAGCCAGCATTGTTTAGTTGATGGAACCCGTCGAAGACTGACTCTGTGAGATCTAACTGGGAGCTGGGAGGCATGCAGTGAAAGAAGACTGTCTTGAAGGTACCCCACTCCTAAGCCATGAAGGGCTTTAAAAGTTGTAAATAGCATCTTAAATTGCACCTGGAAGACTATTGGGAGCCAGTGCAGCTCACAGAGGAGTGGTGTTATGTGGTGCACATCCTTGATCACTCATGTGGCTGCATTCTGGACCAATTGGAGCTTCCAAGTGCTCTTCAAGGGCAGCCCCATGTAGAGTGCATTATGGTAATCCAACCGAGAGGTGATAAGGGCATGACTGATTGTGTGGAGGACCTCCTGGTCCAGGAAAGGGAGCAACTGGTGCAGTAGGCGGACTTGTGCATAAGTTCCCCTGGCCACAGCCGCCAAATGATGTTCCAATTGCAGCTGCGGATCCAAGAGAACTCCCAAGTTGCACACCCATTCTGAGGGGGCCAGTTGCCCCCCCCCCCAGCATTAACATTGGGCAGTCAACTGGACCACGTGGAGGCAACATCCAAAGCCACTCAGGATGCATGAAATGTTAAGCAGGATTCTGGATTTGAAGAATTCTAGGGGAAAATGGGACTTGTAACGAACATCTGGCCTTCCTCCCCTTAGCTTCTTGTGGAGGAACAGTTCACAATGCTACTTGTGGATGCATTGTGGCTCCAGAGGCCCCAGGAGGACCACATGGTCAGAACTTGACCTGCCATTGGTTGGTGGACGCACCTGAAGGCCAGAGACTCCATCTACACTTTGAAAGAATGGTACTGGATGAGGATAATGACAAGTGAGAAAATGGGGGTGAGGGAGTGAGAAGATGGAAAATTGACAGGCAATCAAGCATGCCATGGAGGTGGGAGTGGAGGAGAGAGAAGAGAAGAGAGAAGATGGGAAGGCATCAGCTGATGACAAGCAGGAACGGTTGAGATATATTTCAGAAAATGTCAAGAACCTTGCCTGGTGCAGGGAGGAGGGATGAGAGCAACAATCAGTCTGTAGGACATAGAAGCAACAGGAGGAAGAAACAGGAGGAGAAAGATATGTTTGTACTCCCCACAAAAATATGATGGACTCTTATGAAACACTTGAAGTAGAGAAGTCCAAAGGAATTTAGAACTGTCCTTGGAGAAGGGATGAGTGAACTGTTAAGGAGAAACTTGGACAAGAGATTACAACAGCTTTGCCTTCATTTGGCTGAAGTGAGAAACTTGGACAGATTTTCAAGTTTGACGCCAGACTTTCACGACTATGACACCACCGGGATTCCAGGAATACTATTTTATTTTCAGAGGGTATCTTCCATTGTGTAATCTCAAAATTCATTTATGCACAGTATGTCGTGTACCCTGAGTTGGGGAGATCTGCTTACCCAAATCCTTTCCCCTTCCCAGGCTGATGATCCACAGTGGGAATAGCACTTTCTCCCCTATCATTTATGATTCTGACATGGATGATGTCCCAGAACGGGGATTGCTAAGTGATGCTCAGTCTCTCATTGTTGAATTGATCAGCGAGGGACCTGCTATGCCCCTCATCCTTAGCCTGCGCTACGAAGGTGAGAACATAATCTTTTCCCCCCTTCCCAACATTTTACCTACCTTCTCTCTTGGCAGTAGATTCTGACAGTTGCTATTGGTAACTTTGGGAAGTCATCAAATCAAACAAGCATGATGATATGCAATACTGTTGTGAGCTAAGTGTTGGAAGCTTATTTTAGTAAAACAAAATTCTGCTTTGTCATTTAGGGTTGGATAAATTACTAGGGTGCAGCGATGAGGCCTCATGCCAATGAAAGGCTAAACCATTGTGGTGCTACAGAATGCATAACAGTTCTGGGAACTAATTGGTTTCATTCCAGATTCTGTAAAGAAAAGAGAAGTTTTCAGTGTGGTTAGGACAAAAAATGGGATTAAGACATATGAAAGTGAAGAAGCAAAGAGTCCACAAGGAAGGATACAAGAGGAAGAGTGGAGAATGGGAAAGACAGGAACTTCAGCAGAAGGTCGGAGACAGGGAACGGAGACAAGAACAAGGTCATCAGAGAAAAAGGCTGGTGGTAGCTTGAGGGAGAAATGAGTTTAAGTAACATTGATTCAGGACTTGAACATATGTCCTTAGGCTGAAGGAATTGGGAAGATAAGTGTGCACAAAAGAAGACTGGGGAAGATGAACCAAAACTATTTTCCATGGTCAAAGAAACTAGGACCAGAAATAATAAGTTGTAGTTGGATAGATTCTGTTTAAATGTAAGAAAGAACTTCCTTAACAGTTCCTAGCATCTAAGCTGGCTGGGGAATTCTGGAAGTCGAAGTCCACACATCCTCAAGTTGCTTAGATTGAGAAACAGAAGAAACAGACTGTTATCAGAAGAAGCAATGGGAGGGGTGTGTGGCCTGACCAGCGGCGTTACCAGAGGTTTTTCTCCGCTGGTGCGGAGAAATCTCTGGAATTCTACCGTTTTCGGGGGCTCAGGATTGAGCCTAACTTTGACCTGGAGGGTCGAAGGAAAGAGGAAGAACCCGGGAACAGAGGGGACTTGCCATTTTCCCTCTGGATCGTACGGTTTTCATCCAGTACCGAAGTGGAGAAAAGCGGCTAGCAGTGCTAGCTGCCAAGTCGGGGCGGCCATGGAGGAGAGTTTAAAGGAAGAGAGAATGAACATCGTGGAGGCGTGAGAAGAAAATACAAGAACGATTTCAGTAAGTGTCTTTTTTTTCACATTGGAACTATACTCAATTTTCTGTGTAATTTGTACAAGAAGAGAGAGGAACTGTCTTAAAGGAAAAGAAAAATCTGAGCTGAACTTTTTTAAAAAATGGCGACAACGCAAGCGACAGCTTCAGCAAGTGAAAGTGCTTAACACATCTGGATTTATAATCACAGCTGCTACAACCCAGGCCAGAGCTGCTGATGCCAGCCCAACTGACGCAGCTGGCATGGATGTGCTCATGCGAGCAACCACCATGCACCTTGACCAGATGTCACCTGAGCAACTCCATGCAGCCTGCTGATGCTCAGGCTATCCACCACTTGTGCAACCCCCAAAATGGCACTTACTACCATCCTGGAGGCTGTAATAGTGCCAACAACAACCTTGATAATGGCAGCTTCTGTAGCAGCACCTCTGACCTCAGCAGCAATGGCAGATTCGGTGGCAATGGCAGATTCAGCAGTAGGCACCATCACACCAAACTTGGCGGCACCTACCTTAATGGCCAAGGCCACGCCAGCAAGGGCGGTGGGATTTTTCTCACCAGTTGGGCTCTCAACAAACATGGTGGCACCTTCACTTCCGACACTCGCTCTAACAAACATGGCCCATAGCCATTCAACAAATCAATACCATTGGCCATGGGCACATCAAGCCCAGTTGCCCTGGCCCAGTGGAGCCTCACTCCATCCACCACATCAACTGTTGCAGAGCCCCCATACTGGCCCTACGGACCCCACCAGCCATTGTTGCTGTGATGTAGGGGCTCACCGGTACCACTGCAATGCTTGCCTCATCTGTCCTGCAGCCTACCCTAGCCACAGCTGCAGTGGCTCTAGGGCTCCCCAGCAGCAATGGGCCAGCTGCCCTCCAACCACTGCCAGAGGGCCAACCAGCACTGACACTGGGACTCCCAGGGACTGCCATACAACCCAACTGATAATTGGAGTGGCAGGGGCAATCAGCCCAGCTGCCCTCTAATCGCAACCAGGAAACTCACCTCCAAGCCTCCAAGCATCTCCAGAGCTCCAGCTTCCTCCAGCAGTGAGTCCAGCCATCCTGGTCTTCCCTCCGATGACTTCAGGCATCCCAATCTACCAGCTTCCATCGGAAGCAGCCCTGGTAGACTGGGTGCCTCCAGCAACCCCACCTGTTCCAATCTACTTAACAAGCAGGAACAGGTA
>JANHGC010001056.1:116686-133414 GCA_027560395.1 Boaedon fuliginosus
GTGCTCTTCAAGGGCAGCCCCATGTAGAGCGTGTTACAGTAGTCCAAACGAGAGATGACAAGGGCATGAGCAACCGCATGTAGTGCCCCCTGGTCCAGGAGGGGTCGTAACTGGCGCAGCAAGCGAACCTGCGCGAAGGCCCCCCTGGTCACAGCTGTTAGATGGTGGTCGAATTGAAGCTGCGGATCCAGGCGGACTCCCAAGTTACGGACCCAATCTGAGGGGAGCAATTTCTCTCCTCCCAGAACCAAAGTTGGAATCTCAACTGGACTCACCCGATAATAACACTAGTATAACAACCACATCATAATTGGTATATGGAGAATATGTATATTGTATGAATACATAATACATACAGATTTTAGGCATGTACAGTGCTTTTGTTTTCTTTTTTAAAAAAGGAAGGCTTACCTTTTTCACTGACACTTTCACTTTCTATTTCTACATCATCACAGCTGGTATATTCAGGTGTCGATGCTCCTTCTTCCTCAGAGCTGCTGACGGACATCTGCCTTTTTTTCCCACCACGCTTTGATCTATGAGGTTTTGGGGGAGAGGGTCGCACTGATTCTGACTGATCAGAACTAAGGGAATCATTTCTTAGCATGGTTTCTATTTTCTCTCGCTTTGCTTTCCGACTGAGAATCGCAGAGCTGGGATCTAAGCGAGTTTGTGCTTTAAAGGAATCATGATTTTTGGATTCTAAATGTTCTGTAAGAACCATGCTATGGCGGGGCGTTGATGGGGTATGAGAAATTAATTGTTTAGAAACGGAAATCCTGACGTCACCTGTTCTTTCTATTGGATATGTCCTCTGGGCATCCACATGGGATTTTAAATCCTGAGTTCCTTGCAACTGTGAATGCTTTCCAAGGTTATTCTCAGGCACCTCAGGTTCCTCAACTTCAGTATGAGGCAAGGCAACATCACTATGTCTTCTCTCATGCCGCACTTTTGAAACTTTTGCATGCATGCGCATCTGCTGCTCTTCAGGATGGGGTTTCACAGGGTACCTTGCAAGATTTGGATCACTCCTATACCTGGTATATTCATCTTCTTTCCTCAGTTTTTCCTCATTAACTGTCTTGCCTTCCTCAAAATGGGGAGGGAAGTCAGAGTAGTCTTGAGACCTCCCTTTCTCTAACCTTCTCCCATCACGCCTTTCTTTACTTCCCTTCTCATCTGTTTGTCCTTCACTCTGCTGTAATGAAGACTTTGGCACACGTTTGCGCTCAATTTTCACACCTCCTTTTCCATTTTGCTCAAAAGCCATGGGTATCTTCTTCCTGATACAATGAGAAGGTAAGAGAAAGTTATTTATTTAGAAGTTTTATATAGCTTCCCATCTTGAATACCTAACTCTGGGCAGTGAACAATCCTTCTAATGTAACCTCCCCACACACACATACCAACTGATGAAAATAATCCTATGTAAGCGAAAAATAATAATAACTCCATAGTAACAAATACATATACATGCCACCACCACCAACACCCCGCAATGCTCAGGGGAGAAGGTAGACTTTAACAGCTCTCTGGAAGGCCAAGATGAAATGGGACAACTTACTATAAACAACTCATTGCCACCAACTCACCATGGGACAATTTACTGGGGGACAATTCCACACAGGATAACTCAATGTGATAAATGTGGGGGTTTTTTTACAAAATACTTCATTGGGTTTTAAAAACAACAACTATAAAAAAGACCACAAGACAAACAGAACATGCAAACATACAACAACAAATAAATAAAACAACAATCAAATATTCCAATACTTATTTGGTGTGGTGTGTTTACTTCTACTCTACTTCCGAAGTATTTATTCTTTTATTCTTTTCCACTTTAACTATCTTGTAATATACAATCACGTTACTTATTCTATTAAATATATGCTTACATCTACCATCTAATATTTCTCTTTTCATACTAATCACATTGGTTTTTTTTCTATCTATAGGTACCACATATTCCAGCTTTCATAGTATTTTGTTTCCTCTTTATCCTTTAGTAGAAATGTTAGTCTGTCTAATTCAGCACAGTCCATTATTTTCCTTCTTATTTGTTAATCTGTTGGTAAGTTTTGGTTTTTCCATTCCTGGGCGAATACAATTCTAGCAGCTGTTATTAGGTGGACCACCAGGTATATTACTTTTTTCCCATGGTTCTCAGTATCATAATTAACAAAAAGGTCTCTGGTCGTAATTTCAAATTAATTGTGGTAATTTCCTCTACCTATCTCTTTATTTTTTTCCCACTATTTTTTAATTTTTGGACATGTCCACCACATATAGTAGTGTGTTCCATGCTCATCTCCACATTTCCAGCAATTTGGCGCTTGGTTAGGAAACATTTTATTTAACCGGGCCAGTGGCAAATGCCATCTGTGAAAGATTTTCAATAGATTTTCTTTATATGAGGTCGCTAATGTCATTTTATAATTTTTTCCCCAGATTGCTTTCCACCTATTGAGGTCAATCGTGTACCCAAAATTTATCGCCCAAGTAATCATTGTTTCTTTTACAACCTCTTCTTCCATTTTTCGGTCTAATAAAAATTTATAACTCTTCTTTATTACTTTCTCCTCTGTCTTAAGCATTACAATATCTATTTCCTGTATATCCCTTGCAATTCCCTGGTTTTGTTTACCTTTTTTATATCTTTCTTTAATTTGTGTGAATGTCCACCATGTTGTTTCCAGTCCCAGTTTTTTCAAATCTTGTTCAGTTTTCAATTCTCCTTCTTTGGTCAAGATTTCTTTGTAGGTTGGTTTTTTCCCCTGTTCCAGTATATTTGGGTACATGATTGCCTCTACTATTGAAATCCAAATTGGTATTTTTTTGTAATATTTACATTTCAGCTTTTCCCATACATCAAAAAATGCTTTCCTAACCTTGTGATAAATGTTTATCCACCACTGTTTCTTTGACATTATTTCCATCTTTGTGAAAATGGACAAAAATGAATATAATGTTGAAGAAACAGTGGTGGATAACGTTTATCGCATTGAGTTATCTCATGTGGAATTGTCCCACAACAAGTTGGCCACAGCAAGTTGTCCGAAATACAGTTGGCTATGGTGAGATGGCCATGGCTAGTTGGATGCGGCAACTAGTCATAGACCAGACCAAGAGGGCAGAACCATCTGAATTTCAGGGAGAGGCTGTTCCATATGGCAGATGCAGCACTTCCTTAGTCCTGCAAGATAGTACTGTTTGATAGAGGGGACCAAGATTCTATTAAGATTTGGTGGAATGGGCAGAAGCCCTCAAAGACAGATGATCCTGCAGGTCACTTTGTAGGCTTTAAAACTGATAACCAATACTGTGAATTGCACTTGGAAGAATACTGCAACCACGGCAGGTCATGCATAAACAAATTCTGGAGCACCCAAAACTGCACACTCCACTACTTTCTATATAAATAAAATAAAAAGTTTAAATTATTTGTGTAAAATTATCTTAATGCCTACTTGAAAATTAATGCTAGTCTGCAGCCAACTGATGCTATTTTGATGCATTTCTTCAAGCAAGAAACGTCAGTTAGAACAATATCTTCAGTGTTATTTCACTGTGACTGAGTGTGATTATTACTCACACAGAAATTCTCACTTGTTCCTAATCCCACCAAGCAACTATTGGATCTTATAGAAACTCATTCCTTTCCTTTCTGGAAAAGAACATTAAGTTCCTGGCCAGCTGACCCACTTCTAGGAAGTGCATGGATTCTAAAGAACCAATATAAAACCAGGCACAATATTCAGTCAGGATTTTGTTTACTACTATTCTTAAAGAAGTTTGGTCATTGGTAGGCCGGGGTTTTTGATCCAGCAATATTGGGAAGGAAGGAGAAAGATTTGTTACCGTTTTCATACAGCAGAAGAAAATGGTGGATCCTTATTTTTAAATGACTTTCATGATATATGTCTGCATAGATGCAAGTTATCAAATTACATTCAGTTCAGTTGAGGACAATTAATTTTCTAACATCCTTAATTACCCTTTTGTAGAAGGTAGAGTTGCTAAAATAGTTATGGGATACTGTTTTTTTTTTTAATTAATCTTTAAAATCTTTTAATTATGCAAATATGCTATCTGGAACTCTGTATCTTAAAGTTATTCATACATTGGAAAATTCTCATATGGATTATTGCAGTTCCTTATATTGGAACATTTCAAATAATACCTGGAAAATGCAATAGTTCAAAATATGATAATGAACTTGCTAAAGAGATTGTTCCAATGTAATTATGTCACACTAATGATTTATAATCTACAATTGTTCCAAAACTATTCCTAGACCAAATTTTACATACTATTAATTTTTAAAAACTAAATATTTTTGAACCATGTTTTCAGAAGGATTCTCTTCTCCCCTTTAAAATTTGCCCATGCCTTGAAACAGTCTTTAAAGGCCCTGTTTCCAGAAACCCTAATTCAAGGTGCAACAAATAGAAAGCTGATTATAAAATTCTTTCCCTATAAAGCATTTATCTGTAACTTTCACTTTATTATTGCTGGCACTAGTAGAAGATCTTTTTTTAAAAAAAATAATTTATTGCTTTTAGACTGTGGGTATAATGATACCTGGTTTTATTTAATGATTTTAAGAGTTTTGATGTACCTTGTCCATTTTCCATCTTTGCTTAATCACATATTATTAATGGTTACATGTAAATATTGTTAATTAAGTCTTAAATAATCATGTGTGTAATCGGCCATACAGGTAGCCTTTGACTTACAAAAGTTCACTTAGTGACTGTTCAAAGTTACAACAGCAATGAAAAAAGGACTTGTGACCATTTTTCACATTTATGACCACTGTAGCATCCCCATAGTCATGTGATCAAAATTCAGATGCTTGGCAGCTACTTTATATTTGCAATGGTTGTAGTGTCCTGGGGTCATGTGACCCCCTTTCATGACCTTTGGACAAACAAAGTCAATGGGGAAATCTGATTCACTTAACAACCATGTTACTAATTTAATACCTGCAGTGATTCACTTAACAACTGTGGCAAGGAAGGTCATAAAATAGGGCAAAACTCACTTAACAGCTGTCTCGCTTAGCAGCAAAAAGGATGGCCTCAGTTGCAGTTGTAAGTCAAGAACTACCTGTATTGTTAAGCCATTCTGAATGCTTGAGTTTGAGATGCAGGCATGGCTTTCTGGAGCACTTAGGATGCACTCTACAGATGTTCTACACAGGCAATCACTACGGCCACGTTACAATACACTGTTTCAAAAATACACCATGTATGATCACTGGGGAAAAGATGTAAAGGAAAGAATGCATTATGGAGAGGAGTAAGAAGACAACATTAGCAAGATGAACAGTGGCTTTTCTTCTCAATTAAAAACATGGATTTTTCTCAAGTCAAGCAATGTGACCTTTGTGTTGATCACGTGCATGTATATTTTGGGGGGGAAACAGGTCATTTTTCTCTCTTTTATTCCATCTTCTGATTTCTCCTAGGCTTGCCTTCTCTGCCCTCACCCTTCTCGTTGGGTAGAAGAAGCCACTGGAGTTCTTCCCTCAGTCTCTGCTGAGCATGTCAAGAGTAGCTGTTGAAGGCAGCCTCAAAATTCCCCTCGTCTCCCGTTGATGCTTCAGCCATGACAATCAACTTTTATTCAATCAAGATACATTAATTGAGAATCAACTTCAATGATAAAGGACTGATAACTTTCTTCATTGGCAACAAATCCTCCCCAATGCCTAATCTTATAGTTGTGGTTTTCCCATAATTATTCAGGAAGAATCCATTAGCATCAATATTACCTCTCTCTTGGGGGTTCACTTCTAGATCTCGAAGCATTTTGTTTCTGTTCCAGACCCATAGTTTGTTGTGACACTTCTGGGGCTTTCCTTCTGTTTGCTTGCACACCAGAGGATATTTCTTGTGCAGTTGTGGCTGCTGTGCTTAGGGGTATTTGAGATCGTGACCGTTCCTGGAGCCTAGCTTTCTTTTCTCTAGGAGATTCTGAACCAGCACCAGTAGCTGTGTCACTCAGTGTACCATCATGACTGGATGGCTGCTGTGGACCACTCCCAAAAAACCATGCTCCAGATTTAGTTAGGATCTCTTGTTGCTTCCGGCATAAGTTGCATACCCACATAACCTAGTTATAAAGAAAGATGAACAGTCTTAAATATCTGATATTGATTTTTAGGAACAAGTTTATCTACACAGTTACAAACAGTAGATTTTCCTTTGTGAAATTTGTGTTGGATCTCATTCTATGTTTATGCAGTATGCTACTTTTGCTCATTATAATCAAATAGAACCTATTTAAATATTTGAGCTTTGTCTTACCATAGATTCAATGTTCAAAGAATTAGTGAGGTATCATTGTTAGACTAGGAATGAGGAGATCCAAATTCAAATCTCACGTGCTTATGAAAAAAAATGACTCCGCACTAGGCATTTGCTGGTTATAGTTCAAGGAATTTGCATGAAGATGGTGCCTTATTTCAAACCCTGGAATTAAGAGATTCATGCACTAGACAATGTTAAAGACCTTCCTACCACAGATCTTGGAGACCTATTAGTCAAAATGGTCAAAACTGGGCTTGACCAAAAATTGTCTATTATGATAACAAAACAACTTTTGAGGGTGGCATGGAAATAAAAATAAACTTGCAGTCACCCTGATTGTGTAGTTGAATCATATTGACGAAGGATTATAAAGGTTTGGGAGAATTAAAGTAAGACTGATCTCAGGGTAGCAGGCATTGTTAATGTATGATGTGAAGTTAAGCTGATCTTTGGGTTATGGTGCTCACACCGGAGATGGTTTTCATCCATTTAGTTGAATTCACATCTAAACTAATACATTGGAGTGAAATGCTTTTTCCCCTTTCAATCAAACATCAAAAGATTCTGTATATTAAAAATCGATCAATCATTTATACTTTTATCACTCCCAAATGTGAGTGGCCTCAAGTCCACATTCAAACATTTAAACTTAATTAGTTGATTAAATTTAGAAATTTTATTTTAAAAAAGGAAACAAAAGCTTTGCCGTATCTAGGAAAAGATTTAAGAAGATCAACATTTCTTATCACAAGAATAATTATATGGGGCCGTGACAATTTGATGGCTCACCGAAGAGCTGTGTTTGCTTTCTTTTTAAAAAATTATTCTCCCCTCCTCCCAAATAGGAAATACTTTAATATCATATGCTAGCAATATGGATCATGAATGTATCTATAAAAGTCATATCTATAGCTATCTATACTGTATGTTCAATTATTCATGAGTAAATTAATTGGAAAATAGATAGCTTAGTAAAATGGGATAAATGAAAATAAATGAGCACAATATGCTTTCTAAAAAGGAAAACTATAGATATATTTATGATATATAATATATCAAAAATAAGCATTCATTGTAAAAAAAACAGCCAATTGTTCATTAATGCATTTTTATAATTCAAAAATACACTAAAACAAATACTAATACAATAAATGCTTTTAAATAGAAATATATTGAATTATTCCTACTATTTACCAATGAGAAATCAACTGATAATGTGAAAAGTAATACCATTTCCCATTAAATATTCTTAAATATGTAGAGTCAATTTAATTTGGTGGTAATGCAAATGACAATTCTGCAACAGTCATTAAAAGGATACTTGCTTTGTCAAGAAATGCAAAAACTTTCATACACTCCTGACAATAAAAGTTTGGATAAAGCCAAATAAATAAAACCAAATAAGTCTTTAAGAACACATATTGAGTAAAAATATTTTTTCAAACTAATCAGAAATGTATTATAATTTTATTTCACTATTTTATATTGACTATAATTAAACCAGATCTTATTATACTTTTATTAAATATTTATGATGCATGAAATGAAGTCAAATGTGTTTTTGCATTGTCAAAAAAAATATTTTCATACAAGAACAGACTAACCAAACAAAACATTGTGTGTATTTATAAAAAGGATTCTCATAAAAAAAGCACAAAACAAAGAACGAAAAGTAAGTTAACATTATATTATACAAGATGAAAAATCAAATTGAAATATGATTAATGATTAATCACTAGAAAAGTTAAAGTGTGAATCTGTATTTGAATTGCATATAATATCTCATGACCCAGGAAATCAGTGTCATCCAATTCTGTTAAATGCCCAAAACTTAGATTGCCTGCTCATGTGCAAGATACTATGATTTATTTGTAATCCAAATTAGCAAATTAAAATGGATTATCTCTTGTGCAGTTACTTGCACAGAACTATACACCATATTAGATAAAAATAGATAAAATCTAAACCTTATATATATTATTATGAAAAATTCTAATTTTAACATATGTTTCAATATACAGTAACATCCAGATAGTATTACTCTTTATCCAATATTTTAGAAACAAGTATGACTTTAAAACAATTGTTTCTAGACAAATTTATTTCTATATGCTAGCATGTTTTCATACCACCATTCTATCAATGTATATAACTGTCTACAAAATAACTAAACCAGTCATTACTCAAATATACATTTAACAACAAAGACACGATAAAAAAATCCACAAACTAGAAATGCAAATGCCATGCTTACAGCTATTAATCTGAGCATTTACACACACATACCATCTATTTTAAATGAAAAAAAATCTACCTTATACTCACATATTACCAATTCTGCTTAAGAATGTCATCAGAACTTAGTTACTGAGTCTCTAAATGTTCAGTTGAACTATATTCTGCCCAGATGGGTAGGGTGGATAGAGACAAAAGCCCTTCCCTCAAAAAGAAAAAGGAAAAAAAAAGAATGCAAAATAAATCCTTGAAGTGATATAATGATTTTGGTAAAAAAGCTGCTTACTGGAAAATATTTAGTACGGCAGTCTGTGGTGCAAGCAATCTAAGCAGCATGCAGGAATTATATCCTGATTGAAAATACTGGGCCATAATCCAAACTAATCTAAATTAAAGCAGGCCTGTGTAATAATTTATTTTAACAATCCACAGATGTTAAACCATCAACGAAAATACTGATGAAAGATTATAATCTTTTCATGGGGCTTTTGAACACAATTCAACAGAATCTGGACAAAAAATTCTGCTGCTGAGGCTATTATTGATGTTGTTGTTCCCAATAACTCAATAGATGGCTAGAAATATGTGTGCAATTCACTCTTTTTCTCAGTTGTTCCTGATGCAGCATTCAGACATAAATTCTTTCATTTCATAACTGTGCAGATCAGAAGCATTGCAGCCAATACATAGAACTGCACTGCTAGCATGGTGAAATATATCAGTCGGTGCACAACCGAACAAGAATTGGTCATGTTCAAACTAAATTTAAGCATACAGGATCCCACTGTGCCAGCATCAAGAATTCTCACACAAGGCCATTCTTAAAGTACATTACAGGGTGAAAAGAAAATCATGCTTCTGAAGACTAAAAGCTTGAGTTCAGGTGAACAGCCCGTTGTGCTTCAGTAACATCTACATATAAGTGGCACACTTACTGTCTCTGGCCCTTCCAACAGTGGTCCGTGGCTAGCGGATACATTATTCCTTTCCTAATACAACATGAAGACACAACTTGAAAATGATTGCAGTTATGACAAAAGCATACGACATAAATAAAAGAGCATATGCAGTTTTATGTTCAAATGC
This sequence comes from Boaedon fuliginosus, assembly GCA_027560395.1. Lineage (NCBI taxonomy): Eukaryota > Metazoa > Chordata > Lepidosauria > Squamata > Lamprophiidae > Boaedon > Boaedon fuliginosus. Next base: position 126,328 of record JANHGC010001056.1, read on the forward strand.
TCTCTGCACAAATTAGAATTAAATAAAATATACCATTTAATTGCCTACTCTGTTTTTGTTTATAGAAACAGTCTACAGTATAGCATTGATGGGAATCTGGTGAGATGGGAATCTTGTTAGACAAGATAGCAATAGCATTTAAACTTATATATCTCTTCACGGTGCTTTACAGCCCTCTCTACATGGTTTACAGAGTCAGCTTCTTGCCTCCAACTACCTGGGTCCTCATTTTACCCACCTTGGAAGGATAGAAGGCTGAGTCAACCTTGAGCCTGGTGAGATTCGAACAGCCAAACTGCTGGCAACTGGGAGTCAGCAAAAGTGCCTGTAATACTGCATTCTAACCACTGTGCCACTGCGGCTCATATTAATGATCTAATTCTTGCTCCTTGCTATGTTTTTGGTTTCAATGTAGTTGCAAGTTAGATCCATTTAATAAAAGAGTTCTACCAGGATTAGATGAAGAAGAGGTTGGGTACTCATATCTTCCCCTCATCTTTCACTGCCTTTGTTTGGACAACACAAAATTTGGAAACATGCTCAGTGGCTTCTTCCAGCTATTAGGGAACAAAACAAAACCCCATCCAGCTTGTCCATGCTTGAATGTGGTCTACACATTACACCTCATTCAAACAAGGCAGCAATTTCAGAAGTAATATTATGCAGTTGGAAGTTCTGCTAAAGCTCTAAGAATCAAAGCCATTATTTATGAAACTACAAATAGTCCTTACTTTACTACCATAATTGAGCCTGGAATTATGGTCATAAATCAAGACATCACGTGTCTAGATTCAAAGTTAAAACTGCATTTTAATTATGGTCCTTAAGCGAATGCCATGGTCATTATGTGATTGTTAAGCAAATTCATTTTCTCCAAAGGGCATTTTTTGCCAGAAACTGGAAATAAACATTGAAAACCCACAAAAAACTTGCAAAATGGTAGTGACATGACTGCAGGACACTGCAAACAGCCATAAAGGTTAGTAATTTTCTAAGCTCCCAAAATGCAATCATATGACCAAAGGTCATAAATAGTGCTGGGGAGGTTGCGTGAACAGTTGTTAGACAAGTTGTAAGTCAAGTAACCTATACTATGTGACCTGCACTATGAATCAATAGCCTGTACTTTGAGTACAGGCCATTGATTCCAACACATTTTATGCAGAATATGTCTTCCACACTACTTTTAGCTGTGTTATTACTTTACTATGCTAACCAAAATTAGTAATGTCCTATTAAATTTAATGTCATCAAACTAAAGAATGCCAAAATTGTGCAGAATTTCTTTTCATGGCTATTTGCAGCATTTACGTAAACGATGGCAAAATGCACCATGTTATAAAGTATATAAAGCAGTTTTTGTTATAATGCATGGATTTGATGCCAATATTTCCTGATTGTGTTGATCAAGGTGATGGAAAATGTCCTAAAAATAAAACGTAATGGGGCACACATATCTTATATTAAGTAGATTTGATTTCCTCCAATGATTCTGAAATATTATCATTCAAAATGCAGTTATCAAAAAAGCAAATTAACAAAATCTACAGTACTAAATCTTTCCAGACATCTTTTCATTGGTCCCCATAGCCTCTTGTGATACGTAGTGCCTGCAAATCTTCTCTCTTCCCCTGTCCTTTCTGTCCCATTTCTTATAAAGCCTCTTTATTTAACGTTGTCAAGGGTTAACTACCTATACTCAGCAAAAATAACTTCACACTGGGAAAAATGAAATGAAAAGAAAGATGACTAGGGGCAGACAGACATTTGTTTGAAAGGGAGAGGCTGAGGATGGAAATGACACCCTACTGCCTTTTGAAAGGAAACAGAGCTGGAGAAAATATTACTATAAAAGGCAGAGGAAAGCCATGTGGTGATTACGGGATGGTAGAAAGTCCTAGGAAAGATCTCTTATATGCAGCTCATTTTGTGAATGTATGTGCAAACTCAAGCCAATATGACAGCGGGGATTCCACAGCATGCTCCCAAAATTCCAGATCTATCCATTGTCTAGATATAGGTTTGGGTACCTCTGCTACAAACAGCCGGAATCCTATTTTGTATGCCTACCTACTTCTCCAAGAAGCATGAGTGCCAAGGATCCATTTGTTGGTGCTAAGCTATCTTCCTTAAGGAACATTCTGCCTCCCACAATTAATACTGCTTTCCATTTCCTACCTCTGGAAACACAGTTTGGAACCCATGAGTATCCCTATGAAGTGTATGTTTTATGACAATTTTAATCAACATTTTGTTTATTTATATTGAACTGCAGTCATTACCCATTCTTATTGTTTGGAATTGTCTTTTAAGAGGATTCATTATCTCATATACTTTGAATTATCCTATATAATTCTATGTAATCGGCATACAAAGCAATAGCACTTAGATTTATATACCATCCCATAGTGCTTTACAGCATTCTATGGGCTGCTTACAGGGTTAGCATATTGCCCCCAACTATTTGGGTCCTCATTTTACCAACCACTGAAAGATTGGAAGGCTGAGTCAACCTTGAGCCCCTCAGGATTGTGCGCAGAATTAGCCTGCAATACTGCACCATCAGGGCTCCTTTACATGGCCACTCATTGCTTACCGCTACCATCAGTTCATTAATGCACAATTAAAAACAACAACAACTGATTCCATTGTAGATCCATGGGGTACCCCACAGTTTATATCTATTCAAATATCAGGATGGCAACCAAGAGGCTGTATTTTTTTTTCACTTAAACATCTGTGAGCTTGATACTGAACAATCATGCACCTCCCTGTCAAAGTTCATATTTTAAAGTGGCAAAGTGCTTCTTCTTCAATATTAATAATCCCTTTTATTTTACTGTGAAAATGTTTAAAAACAGAACAATGGATGTCTTAGTAACCAAATGGCATTTGAAGGCACAACTAGAGGTTGAATGCATGATGTCTATATAAATAACTAAAAATCCTCTTATCGGGGAAAAACCTCATAACTGAGAGCTCAATTCTAATTTAAAACTGCTATTCCAATCCCAACATAAACATTTGTAATATTACAACCCATTTTGTATAATTTATCAGTTTCATCACTTAAAATACATATTTTTGATGCATTGTCATGGTGTGACCAGGTTTATGACTAGTAGGAACTAAGAGAGCACCTTTAAAATACTATAAGTAAATAGAATAGCATTAAAGTATTCCAAAGCCGCTCAGTTAAATCTTGGTATGCCCAGTTAGCTAAGTCAATTAGCATTTTATTTATTCATACTGAATCTTACAAAGTAAATCTAAATAAATTAGACTATAAAACACTTGTCACTTCTTATAATAAGAAATAATCCTGTTAGGCATTGCCAGAGTCGTCTAAAGGATTAAAGAGCTTCTACTCTGTGCAATAATTCTAGGAGTGTCTGACATGAACATTTAGTGCATCAAGAGTTATTAGCTGCACATCCAGTGTACAGTAGTGACTTAGGTATGAATATATATATATATATATATATATTTCCTAACATTGTTTTACACTGATGTGATGGGATATGGACTGGTAATAAATGAAGAACCCCAAAGTATTCAATATAGATAGTCCTCGACTTATGACCATAATTGAGCCCAAAATTTTTGTTGCTAAATGAGATGGCTGCTAAATGAGTTTTTGCCTCATTTTATGACCTTTCTTGCCACAGTTGTTAAGGGAATCGCTGCAGTTGTTAAATTAGTGACACGCTTGTTAAGTGAATCTGGCTTCCCCATTGACTTTGCCTGTCAGAAGGTCTCCAAAGGTGATCACATGACCCAGGGATATTGCAACTGTCATAAACACAAGACAACTGCCAAGTGACCAAATTTTGATTACGTGACCATGGAGATTCTGCGAGATTGTTAAGTGTAAAAAAACTGTCATAAGTTATTTTTTTAACTTTGTTATAACTTTGAATGGTCATTAAATTAATGGTCGTAAGTTGAGGACTACCTGTATTCAAGACTTAGGCTAAAATTACACAAATAGGTACAGACTGCGATGTTTACGTATCAATGACCTAAGCAATAAATTCTCCATCTTGCCTCAATTGAAGTGTACTTTGATTGTCCTCAATCATTTTAACATTTACACAGGACCTCAGTTTCCACTGTCTTTCTTTAAAAAGAAGGAAAATGAAGGGTGGTATTACACCCTTACATTGCCACTGTTTTCATTTTCAAACCCTTGTAAAGCAATCCACCCAGATAAACGAATATTCTGACTTCTTACAATGCTGTGAATTGCTTGTATGTTAACCAATACTTCCTCCAGCAGACCAACATTGTGGGGGCGGGCTACAAAATCAGTTGTCGCATTTAATTCAAATACACTGAGGAAGGAGTGTAGTCTACAATTTGGAAAACAAAAACCTGGATAGTTCCTACAAGTGAAAAAATGGTTTTAGGATTTGAACTGCAAAACCTCACTCAGGGAATGAACTTCTGCATTAATACTGGCTTGGAAATGAATGGGGGAACACAGATTCTTATCCACAAGCAGCACAAACTTTGCATGCGTACAGTACCAAAGGATACCAGCGTCACTGAATATAACACTCAACTCACAATTTAACACAGTATAGCTCTTAACTAATATGAGAGCTCTTTCAACATCCCTTAAGTTAAATGATAAAGCATAAAATGGCAGTCAGCTAAAGTCGATAATTACAAAAAGCAATGCTGAAGGATAACATGGACCCCTAGAGATCCATTGTGGTGTAGCTTCTAATGAAAAATCATCAGAATATCCAAGAGAGCATGAATTAATATGAAATTCAGATTGAAATGGATCTATATAAAGATTGATCAATAATAGTTGCAATTGTTTTGATTACTATGCTCTACTTTAATAGCTTAAATAAACTGCAGAGATAAGAACCCAATTGAAAATTATTAAGGTTTATGTTTTTATTGCCCTTTAGGTAAGTATAGAAGTATTTGTAATCCCATTTAGACATTCTTTGAAGTAAGATTCTGTTTTTGAGAATCCTCCAAAACTCTGTGAATGACTCTAATTCTGATATCTCTATGAGAGAATTATAGAAAGAAAGAAAAACCAATTTTTGTAAGGTGAAGTATCTATAATTAGAGATGAATAAGGTACTGTGGGTGGTCTACATTAAAAAAGTTTTTTTAAAAAACAGATGTCAGCTATGATCAAATTAGATAAATACAGCAATCTAAAGAGATGTGACTGCCACCATAATTTTTTAAAATCCAGGCAGGGAATGGACCATCTACTTCATTAATAAAATTAGTGTGTTTCACAAAATATACTGCACTAAATTACAGTGTGATTTTTATTTCCAATCAGGCTGATACCAATAATGGGTCAATCCTTATAACAATTTATTCATTAAAATAGTAAAATTTAAAACATTCTAAACTCTGTGAAAACAGATAATAAAGCTGAAATATATCCTGCCACTACCAGCTCTGTATTTCATGTTAAAAATTGATTTGTAGATGTAGAGCTAGGCAGGAATCATATACATTAAGAAGTTTTTTCTTTCTAGACATAATATTTTCACATACAGCGAAATACAACCATACAATGAAACACAACCATAGTCACATAGCACCTTATTAAATACTCTTTTTATTTCTGGCTTTACTGTCTTATTATTTTTATCTCACTGCTTTCTGAGCAATTGTTATTTTCATAAAGTATGGGATTTTTTTTGGCGATATATAAGGACTTCAAAAAAACAGAAGCAGTCCTATATGGTAGGGAAACAATGTGGGGGTGGGGTGTCTGCTATAGTGCTAAATTGTTGAGATTTGAAAGTAGATAAAAGTTCATGCAGTAGCCTAGTTCAACAGTCCAGCTGTTTTACAGCCCTTTCTGCTGACTTTAGATGAATTGAACAATGATAGAAGAAACAGGAGTAATCACAATGGACTGCGTTTACCTCATAATTTAAAAGAGTTTTAAAAAAATGGCTCACGAGGCATGAGCCTCCCAACACACATTTCCCCAGACCTATCAATTACTCCAAGGTAATTTTAAAATGTAGGAAACTCAAAGCTTCTACCGTTTTAAAGAGTCCTCCGAGAGGTAAGTAATTAAGATAGAACGAAGACTTTTCCCTCCAGTCTTCCTTAATGCTGCCCCCAGGCTCCTTAAAATGCAATGTGGTTAGAGTTTTCAAAGGACTAAATATCTTGGATTTGTGAGGACCAAGAGAGGCATATTCCATGGCATCCCTCTCTCCTGCCAGTATAGTATGAGCTACCAGCAACTTAATCAAATCAATTGTTCCACAAGGCCCACCACTGACTATGCTGAGATCTTGTCCTGTTCCTTTGGAATGGGGGAAAAGTGAAAGCAGGCACAAAATCCCTGTTTTGTTTCCTGGCCAATAGATGATTATCATCATCATCATCATCATCATCATCATCATCATCATCATCATCATTTACATTTTTATGCAGCCCAATTCCCGAAGGATTCTGGGTGGCTTACAAAATGGATAGCAATAGCACTCTGATTTTATATACTGCTTATCAGAGCTTTACAACATTCCCCAAGCATTTAAAGCATCAGCTTATTGCTCCCAACAATCTGGGTCCTCATTAGCCAATTGTATCACACCACCGACCAATCCAAACACAACAAAACCTCCACCCAATCAGGACACAACCCCACCTGCATTTAAGCAGAGAAGTCAGCCATGATCACACATTGCTCCCAGAACCACGAAGCCGAAGGTACCAGCTTGAAGTACCAGCCTGAAGATAAGTGTGACTAATGTCACCAAGATATACCGACTACACAGGAAGAAACCCAAGAAACCAGCTCCATACATGCAAACACCCACAAAAACCACACACATACACACACATACACACACACACACACACACATATATTCGTAGATTTTCATGGGTACAGATATGAAAGTCTTGGTGTATTCGGGTCATTTCCCATGTAGGATTGAGAGTATCTTGGCAATGTTTCGACGAGGTCACACTCATCATCTTCAGGCTGGTCTTCAGGCTTTAGGCTAGTACCTTCTGCTTCGTGCTTCTGGGAGCAATGTGTGATCCTGGCTGCCTCCTCTGCTTAAATACTGGTGGGGCTG
>JANHGC010001056.1:141837-154711 GCA_027560395.1 Boaedon fuliginosus
GATTTTCCTCTATTTCAAATTTAAATACAGGAATAATCCATACATTTATTTATTTTTATTTTATTTAAATTTAATTGAAATTTGATCAAAGAGAAAGTGCATTGATTAATCTCCAGATTCATTGGAATGACAATTTCAAGCCTGTATAAAGAGCAGGATGCTTCAGTCATCAATAGTTATTGCGGGGGAGGGGGGGGTTGGCTGAGATCTTTTAATATGGAGAAGGGACACCTGTTCCCAGCATCCTATCCCTCAACTGCTCGTGATTTTTTTTAAGCTGTCAAATAACAATTATATCCACATTTTAGCAGGTAAACAAATAAAATAGGTGCACTAAGCCTCGGAGCACCTTAATCTATTTATCCATATTTACAAACAACTCCAACCTCTAAGACAGGGTTGTCCAATCTTGGCAACTTTAAGATGTGGACTTCACTCTCAGAATTCCCCACCCAGCCATGTTGGCTGGGGAATACTTGGAGCTGAAGTCCACAGGTCTTAAAAAGTTGCCAAGGTTGGACATTCCTGCTCTAAGAGAATAGACTACAGGATTTAAAAAAAAATCTCTTCATGCTTCTTTCATAAAGATAGTGTTACTGCTTATTTATTTATTTATTTTATTGGATTTATACCCCACCTCTCTTCCCCGGTCAAGGGGAACTCCAAGTTCTCTCTAAAGCTACCAATAAAGGAAAATATTAGCTCAAGGATGAAATTAGGGATCCTTGGTGCCTTGTGAGCTTGGTTGTTTTCTTACAGACATTTCATTACCCGAACTAGGTAACATCACCAGTGTTGCCTAGTTTGGGTAATGAAATGTTTGCAAGAAAACTACCAAGGTCAGAGAGCACCAAGGACCTCTAGTTTCTAAAGCTGTCAGCCTGGCCACAAAATATGAATTCCTTCCCCATTGACCACAATTACTTTCCAGATTCTATCGCTAAGACTTCTGAAATCCTTTGGCAGTTTGTCAGGGCAGGCTCCAAGATGAAACAATCATTGAACAAAAAAATGGGATGAAAAGATAGTCTGTCTATCATTTCCAATCTTCCCATGTAATATTATCCAAGGGGGGGATGTGGAATTAATTTCCATAAAAAAAATGCATACTACATTATTTTTAGAGATAGTAGAAATTTCATGACTATATAATAATGCATTGAAAAACAATTATGTTAATTACTATTAACTGGATTTCTGAGAAAATGCACCAAAAATTTCATATTTAAGACTAACAATTTCAAAACGTAAGTGCTACAGAGGCGTGGGAAGAGGGCATGACAAAATAAGTATCATGCTATCAGCTCCAGATTTTTTTGCATGTGTGTCATGACATCACATACATTACATGTACAAAAGGGGTAGAGCTTCTGAGGCAATTATTTCATAATTTTGACTAAAATATTAGAAACTGAATGCATCTGGTGCTACGTGTTTGATTCATATGTACATCAATACTATAAAAAAAACTAAAGTTACAATTCAGAAACAAGTTATTGCTGCATTTTATGAATCAATATATGAATGAATTTCACTGATTTTATATGCAAAACAGCAAAATATCATAATTAACTTTTCTATTTCTGAAAGTAATACTGCCCCGCATAAATAATACTGTCATTTTTAATACAAAAGACATTTAACATCTTTGAAATTTTCTGAATATATTCTTTGTTTAAATAGCTGGATTTTAGAATTGGCATGTAACTTGGGGTCTATTTTTTCACTGAATAACCATTCTGCATTTCGCAATAACTTGTTTCAAAATATATCTAGTAACATTTTAATAATATATGAAGAAGCATGGATTCTAACCACTTTGTCCTCCTTTGGGAAAGCATCCAGGAAAGCAGAGAAACAAGAAATATATAAAGAAAAGGGAAGGAAAAAGAAGAGGAAAACATTAATAGACAGATATAAATAAAGCAATTCCAATGTAAAGCAGTTCCAAAATTTACTGAAAATGAAATACATTTTAAATGAAAATATCTACAGTTTCTTCTACTGTAGATATTTTCTACATTTTCTGTCAAATATCTACAGTATTTTTCCCACAAATACCTTGAAGACTTTCTAGAAGAAATGAAAACAGTTGCAAGCAGAATTAATATATCTGGATTCAACATGTCAGTTTTAATAGCCTACCAAGGATTCAAAAAGGCCATGCGGTATACGAAATAGAATTTTTAAGAGTTTTCCCATTATAATCTACACATACATATATCATTCCTGGAAATTGGAAAAGGTCTAGAACTGAAAGCCCGAAACAGGATTTGGCATAGAGGAAGAATACCTGGTAGTTATTCGAATCCTTGTGAATCAAAGTGACTTTAACTTTGTGTTATACCATGTTTCTGGAACCACAGCCTAGGATTTAAGAGCCAAGCATATAATGCTGTTTTTGAAATGCCTCAGGAACACCAACAGTGGACATAGCCTAAGCATGATAAACTGAATTTCTTACTCGGCACAGAGCTGTTATTCATATACTTTGTCCATTAATTCCACCCTAAGTGCAATATTTGTAAATTGCCAATTATTCTGCAGCAGCCCTGAAAAACATTTTGAGAATTCTATCCTGATATCAGGGTAGGACCTTTTTATTCATAGTGGCTGAGATAGATATTCTGCTTTCCTATTTGAAAAGTTGGTAAAATTAACAGCACTCTTCCCAAACTAGTTTTTGCACAAATCCCAGCCAGATGGCCAATTATCTGATGGGCATCAGGATACAGAAGACTGATCAAGAGACTCAAGTTGTAAAAACTGCAATAAATGCCTTTGATGGTGCTGTAATTTGGAAATACCTTTCTGGCACAGATTTAAAAAGTTCACTTCTAAAAATTTGTCCCTGTTTTAATATGTTCATTATTAGGAATACTCCATTTTATGAGTATTGCCCTATATTTTTTATCAGCACAGAAAGATAGCAATATGGAGCAGACAATATCTAGTTGTTAAAAGCATTCTAGAAATCCATCTTTACTTAGGAAACATTCTTCTTTTGTACTAACAAGGATGTCCTTCAACGTACATGGAGAAAGACGTCATGTTGGTGAAAGAAAATGCTGTTGACGTGGCCCAATACTGGGTGAATACCATTCAGTTTTAATCCTATATATTTAACATACTTTTAGACGAAGTATATTTCTATGACCTAATTAATGCCTATTTTACTTGCTCAGTGTTGAATGCTGCATGTCTATAGTTTGTAGAGGCTTCTGACACAAATAAAGAACTATCTCCTTAGCTTCAAGCCACACCTTTTCTGACCAAGTTGCTTAATATCACAGACATGCCATAACTGAGTGAAAGGAGGAGATAAAATATTGAGAAGCTGAGGGAAGTTTATAGTTATGGATATTCCTAACGTTCTGAAATGGTAGCATGCTTCTGTGTACTTATTAAGCCACTGTACCTTTAAATAGTCAATGAGCAAACTTCCCTGTGCAAAATACACCTAACAACAAAATGGGTCAGCAAGGTGAAAGCAAATATAATAAACAAATTATAAATTATAAACAAAAACAAGCACATATAATAAAAAACAAAATATAGTAAAAATGTTGCTGTACTCACTCTACTCTGCATTTTCAACCTCTTAGTATCATGGAAAATTCAACTCACCATGATTAGAAATCTTTTCTCACAACCCAGAGTGTGTGGTGCACTGTGGTATACTTAGAAACAGACTACATGATATACTATTAACTTCAGAAGTTAAGGTGTTACTGTGACTATATAGTGGTGTTGAACAAGCAGCATTCAAACACTTTAAAGATAATTCTAGCGTGATTTGTTCGTTTCAGTGTAATTCGCACCCCATTGGATTAGTGTGAAAAGCTGTTCCACGTAATAATTTAATAGAAATAATTAAACAGAAAAAATTAAGTATAATTATCCACAAAATTATGTTTAGATTGTGATCTAGAGCAGAGTTTTCAAAACTGCACCTCTCATGGACTTGTGAGATTCTATCAGACTTTATGGGGTTCAATGAGAGACTAATAGAAATAGCAATAGCACTTAGATTTATATACCGCTTCACAGTGCTTTTCAGCCCTCTCTAAGCGGTTTACAGAGTCTGCATATTGCCCCCAACAATTTGGGTCCTCATTTTACCCACCTAGGAAGGATGGAAGGCTGAGTCAACCTTGAGCCTGGTGAGATTTGAACTGCCAAATTGCAGTTAGCCGGCAGTCAGCAGAAGTAGCCTGCAGTACTGCACTCTAACCACAGTACTAATGGTGAAAAAAGACTAATAGTTCACTCAAATGCAATCAGATTGTTGTTGTTTTTTTATCACTAGAGCTTTGTCTCCTGATTGGGGGTCCAGGAATATATTATTGTGGTTGGCTGCACAGTCAGCCAGATGATTAGACTGGATTTGGCATTTTTAGCCATGTATTGATGTTTATATTTGATGGTGTTAGAGGTATCATCGAAGGATATAAGCTATTCCAGGGCTGTCAAACTCCCAGCCTGTGGGCCAGATGTGTCACTCACTGGCCATGCCCACGCCAGGTTTAGTGAAGCAGGAAAAAAGTCCCAATACATCACGTGAGGCCGCCATGAGTTTGACACCCTTGAGCTATTCTAAGTAAAGCTGCCTTTTGCAATTGACTGATTTTGACAATGCCAATTGCATTCAAGAAGTGTGCCACTTGGTTTGGAATGGCACCCAAGGTGCTTATTACTATTACTAAAACTATTACTAACTTTATTTTCTTTTGCCACCGTTTTTCTACTTCCATTGCATTTTGTTATTTTCTCTAGTTTTTCTCTTCCCTTCTGCTTTCTCTGTGTTCTGTGATGTCCGCTATCCAGACTTATTTGTCTTTCTTATTAATAAGAATAAAGTCTGGGATGTTATATGGCAGGTTTGTCGGTTCGAATTCTCAAATACCAGAGCACTTTAGCTGCTTTGTTTTCAGTTACTTCTCTGTTTTGCAGTCCTTTTTTTCTATTGTTATTTATTTCTTATCAGAAATGCAAACTCACTCCAGAATACTGTAAAATGCTAAACAATGACTCAATATTTATTGACTAAATTAAATGAATTATCTCCATTGAACATGCAGATTTGCAGCAATGACTAATATTGTTAAAATATGCAAATAAGTATCACTGAAATGTACATATGCAGCATTGACTGGTATTGTTAAAAATATGGAGATACGTAACATTGATCAATATGCAGATAGGAAGCATTGATTGATATTGTTAAAAATATCTGATCAGCTTTGTACTTTTGATTGCTAAACAATGAATTACAAAATAATTGTACCAAAAAGATGTAGCATCAGTAAGTATGTAGATCGCTGAAGTAGAGTCAGACATTCTGGAAAGTTAAGTTAAACAGCCCTAGAAAATATAATTAAGAGCAAAGCTGTAGCTGATGAAATACCAGCCAAACTGTTTTTAAATCTTGCACAATGATGCAATTAAAGGTATTATTTGTAGTTTATAAGCAGGTATACAAAGCATCTAAATTTACAATATATTATAATGAGACAAGCTCTTTTGCCATTGTTAGGCGGAAAGCACCAGCATATGATAAACATTTTTGTTTCTCCTTTGCTTGTTCTATAATTAAACTGACCGAAGAGGAAAAACACAGCGGGTTCTGTGTGGATTAATTTAATTTAATTTAATTTAATTTATTAGATTTAGACCCCGCCTCTCTTTCCCGGTCAATGGGAACTCGAGGCAGTTTAAAAAGTGGTGTCTCCACACACACAAAGACTGTGTAATCTCCAATTACAGCTCTTTAGGTATGTGGTTGTTGCTACCAAAAAATTACATCTAGGAGGAAATACAGGTTCCTTACAAAATATTTAGAAAAGTGAAAGCATAGCCATTATTAATGGCTATGCTTTAAAAAAAAACAGTTCGACTTGTCCTTTGCAAATTTTAGCATGAGGCATTTAAGCTTACAAAAAGGGGGTGTTTGCCTTAACCATCCCCACTCATGTTTATTCTTACCTTTTATGTTTTAATTTTTCAATGTCAATTGACTATTCCTTTAGATACTGTTGCTCAAGCAGCAGCCCCAGCCCTGTGGAACCTCCTTTCCCAAAATTCTGCTGGAAACCGGTCTTCCAAAAGACCTTAAAAAGCTGCCTTTCTTTCCAAGTATTGGAATCAGGTGAGACCGAAGTCCAGGAGTTATAAGTATTGAGGAACGGTGCTTTACGGCATTGGGAATTGTTACAGAGATGATGGTTTTTACTGTTTCTTTTCTCTTCCTATCACTGTTGCTGTGGGACGCCCAGACTTATGTCTATAAGATGGGAGGCAGCAGAGGTGTAATAGAATAATAATAAAATAATAAAATAAAATATGACAAGTTCAGAGAAACGACACCTCATTCATGTTTAATTCCTCAACAGGATTCCTAACTCATTTAATAAGAAATTGATTTCCCATCCTGTCATAGGTAAAGGTAAAGATTCGCCTCGCACATATGTGCTAGTCGTTCCTGACTCTAGGGGGCGGTGTACATCTCCGTTTCAAAACCGAAGAGCCAGCGCTATCTGAAGATGCCTCCGTGGTCATGTGGTCAGCATGACTATATGCCAAAGGTGTACAAAACACTGTTACTTTCCCACCAAAGGTGGTGCCTATTTTTCTACTTGCATTTTTACATGCTTTTGAATTGCTAGGTGGCAGAAGCCAACCTAGTATCCTGTCATACCCCTCCCCAAAATATAGAGTGAGGAGTTCTAAAAACAAACAAAGAGCATGGGCAAATAAAAGGAAATACAAAAGGTCGAAGGGGAGGGGTAGAAAAGAGACAGATAGAAAATCAGGCAGTAGCAGAAGTCGGCATTAGTAGATTGCCCTAGTAAGTCATGATTCATTCGACACAATATAAAACTTACATTGTTTGATCGTAGGGAAACACGGCCTCCGCATCTGGCACAAAACTTTGTCCGGCAGTAAGAGCATAAATGGCCGCAACCATCAGCAAACTTAGTTTTGTGACAGATCCCACACGTGGGTGCATCATCTTTGTGTTCTCCTTGATAACGGCGGGATTCCTCACCTATTTTTCGTACTTGCTCTTTGTAACTTTCAAATTGTTGGTGTAATCTTCTGTAAAGAAAGCAAAACTCTTATTGCAAGGGCATTGAGGCAAACTCACTCAATAAATGATTTGCTCTGATACAGTTGCGCGTGCCAAATTATTCAAGTGCCAAATTGATCTTAAAAATAAATTTAATATCTATAAATGGAATTTATGGAACTATATGCTTCACTTTTATATTCTGTTAAGGAAGCTATTTAAGCAATCAAAAATGCAATGCATATTTATGGATTTGAAAGCAGCACAAAAGAGATTTTGTTAAAATATCTTAATAGACTCCTGTTTTTCTGCCCTACATATAATCTCAGGGAATCTAGAGTAAGAAAATATCAAAAATCCAATCACCATAAAACTTTACAACTGGTAGCAGATGTCCAGTTCCATTTAAGCATGAGGATTAAATCTAAGCATGGGTTTTTTTGTGTGAAAGTACAAAGGTGGTGACTTGCATTTTCTTTTCAACCTTTTTTCTTTGTCCTTTCAATTCAATTTTTTTTTAAAAAACACCATAAGTGTTGTGTTCACATTTACATGATAATGATCAGAATAAACTCTTTCAAGACATAAATCAGAGAGGTGCCTTCTGGAATGGAGACAATTCCTTTAACATTACTTAGGATAGCAAAGAAGTAAGGGGTGCATCTAATATATTCATTACCTTCCATTCTATCACATGCCCAGCAGATGGCTCCAGAGACTACCATTTCTTCTACTGTCCACGATTTCAAAACTGTCTTTATTTTTGAGATATTGTAATAATTTTATGATGTGAAATCCTTTTTATAGCAGAAATAAACTAATGGCTGTGCAGATGGGAATCAATTAATGTGTTTTAAAACCTGCACTAATTTCAAGTGGTCAGTATGGTTCTCAGTGCTTTGAAAGTGACTAGTATCCAGCTTCTATTCACAATAAATTATTCAGCACTTGACTCTTGACCAAGAAACTCTAGTTTTACAAGCAGACCTCAAGATTTAGAACTTTATTTTTGGACTCATGTACACAACAGAAAATGCTTTTTTTCTTATTTCCAATTTAACATCAGATACATTTCAATAAGCTTTATTTATATGAACTCAGTTTTCATCTAGAAATTATCCTATTTATATAAAGACTGAAATAGTTCATTTTACCAGAAAAATATCTCTACTGCTTTAAGAGCATGAAGAAATGTGTGTTTCACACACTTCTATGTAAAATAAACTATTTCAGAAAACTTTTATTTTTAATTCTTCAAAAAACCATCAAAGCAAAGCTGTAACAGAATGATGCTAACTCAAACCTAGCAAATATACACTCTTGAATGGTGGAGCTCACTGAATGAACACAGGCCCGTTACCACCTCTGGGTCTAACCTAATGCATCAAGTTCTAAGCATAAAATAGGAAAGAGAACCCTGGTGCATTCCCAGTGAATGCTTTTGAAGGAAAAGGAGAATGAAAATGAAATAAACGGTTGCACAAACTTTTTATGAGATCTGTGCACAGTTCTGTTGTTGTTGTTTTTAAATTCAAATCCTGACTTTAGGAATTAACCTGGAATACACTTACAGGTGCTGCGAGGTGTTCTTTGGCTTTTTCATGCGTGTTAAACCGTAACTGGGTTTGATTTTGGTTTAGCATATTATTACAAAGCACATCTTAACCAATGTACTGGACTAACCAACCCAGTTTACCCAGGAAGCCACAATTCACACAAACCATACTTAATTTGATACGAAAAACCTTTATGAATTTTTATGTGGCTAGAAATACAAGTAGAAAAATATTGGGACAGGCTTGTATTCTCTTTGTCTCTCTCCCATATTATGAAACCAACTCTGGAGTCTGTTCTGTTATCATAAAAGATTCTGAGCTTGGAAAAAGGACAAAAAAATGAACTAGGCCTTCAAATACAGTATACACAGGATCATAGCTACCTTAAATTTTAGCTTATTTGGTTTCAACACAAGCGGACCCAGGAGGCAGACATTCATAGCACTTCCTCCCTGCTTTCTTACCATTTCTCAACATTTTCTCTCTCCCTCCTTTACATACAGGATTTTGGAACAAGCAGAACTCTCCAAGTCCCACAAGCATAACATTCAAAGTATAATATGTAAGCATTTATGGAGGTTTTTTTTAAGTTAACCGGTGCTCTATATTTTATACACCTCCAAAGCTGCAAAATAAACATCTAATGAAAAATTTAGAGACTTCAAAATCTTGGGAACTAAAAAAGAACAACTGGCTGCTTATGAGTCAGTAATTTTTCACAGCTATAGTACAGGAAGCTGAATATACAAGCTTCCCACTATTTTCTCCAAAAGATCTCAGACACCTGTTCAACCAGGAAGCTGTTTTCAAGCCAGTAGGAACTGTTATTCAGTATTATTTTTACATGTTAACACATTTATATATCAAGTGAACCACTAATGAAAGTTTCATGTATTGCTGTTTTTTTCCATAAGAGACTATGATTATGTTTGTTTATATTTATTGAATTTATACCCCGCCTTTCTCCCCCCAATCAAGGGGAACGCAAGGCGGCTTATAATGTAATTAAAACACAATAAATACAATTTAAAATACAATAAATACAATAAGCAACATAAACATTATACACAATAAAAAGCAATCACTAAAATTAAACTACTATCTCACAATCATACAACCTGACATACCACCATTCTTACTGGGGAGTTATTCAATTCCATGCCGGCTGGCAAAGCCAGGTCTTCAAGGCTCGTCGGAAGGCCAACAGACTTGGGACGGTTCAGATCTCGACGGGAAGCTGGTTCCAGAGGGCCGGTGCTGCCACAGAGAAGGCCTTCAACTGTGTACCCACCAGCCAGCATTGCTTAGCTGACGGGACCCGTAGGAGGCCAACTCTGTGGGACTGAACTGGGCACTGGGAGGCATGTGGTGGCAACAGGCGGTCTCGAAGATACACCGATCCTAAGCCATGTAGGGCTTTAAAAGTTGTCACTAACACCTTAAATTACACCCGGAAGACTATTGGGAGCCAGTGCAGCTCACAGAGGAGAGGTGTTACCCAGGTGCACCAAGGCACACCCTTGATCACTCGCGCGGCCGCATTCTGAACCAATTGGAGCTTCCAGATGCTCTTCAAAGGTAGCCCCATGTAGGGTGCATAAACAAGACTATTCTTGTTTATTGCTAAAGGCAATCAAGCATTTTAAGAATACTGTACTCCTAAGTCCACTAAAACATATTCATTTTTTTCTTCCTCTTCCCCTTTTCCACAATAAATAAACTGAATTTGATTAAAATATCTGGTGACATTGAGTAACTAATAACTACTCCTACAAAGCTAAGATATTAAAAAATAGCGTTGGGCGGGGATATTTTTTTTTCCTCCTCTGCAGTACCTTTTTTGTTAATGCCACTAGAGAAGGCAACTTTTTTAACAGGACCAATCCCTCCTCATATTGTAATTGTAAGAAGAATTTGTAAGAAATAGGTCTAGTCTGAGGAACCAGTTACTCATGGATAATTTTAGGAAATGAAGCTTACATTAAGGTCCCTTATGATGGACAGTTCGAGATGTTGGGAATAGAGGCAGTGAAGCCCAAATAAGACAGTTGTCCTTGTTAAGATATTTATATATTTAGTAGCTGGAGCAGTGGGGTTGTGCACTGAACCAAATCACACTTGTGGTTGATTGGCTGAAAAGTGCTGACTCCTGCATCAGGGGCAGTTTCCCTTCTCCCCCATCATTTTCTTCTGTGTGTCCTGTGATTTATCTGATGATTTACCTGATGGTGCTCCTGTTTGCCTATCCTGTTTGATGTATATATAGATGTAAAATATATTTATTTATATACAACTAAAAGTTTGTGTCCCCGTTTCTGATTTCATTTGGACACCGGCTGCACAATTCCCCGACAATCCTTAACCGTAAAAGCTTGGTTGGGTGGGTTTGAACCAGTCATCCAGCCTACCTCACAGGACTGTTGTAGCGGCGAAAGGGAAATTAAAAAGGAACTGCTAAGGATGACGCTCCAAAATGAAAGGCAGGGTACAATTCTAAGAAATAAATAAAAGCACGCTCTTATATGTGGCCACTTCTTTCAACAGTTTATCCTTGCAATAGACCCAAATAGTACACATTACCTTTCAACTAGCATTTGCACTTTGACATTTGTCCATCAATATTCCTTTCTCTACAAAACAAATTCATTATTTACTCTAGTTTTTCACCATTTATTTATAACATTTGATTATTCAGAAGGGTCTCCCTGTCAAACACAACTGTATTAACTTTTAGATCCATATCCATCATTGCATCACATAGTTTACCTAATATTCCTAATAAACACGTTCCTTTTGATTAGGGAAGAGACGCGGGGCATAAATTTAATAAATAAATAAATAAATTCACCATTTATTATCCAGATTCTCTACCAACTGCACCCCATGTACAAACTTCCTTCAATTGACAGAATAATCCCTTAACCATCTGTGCATAAGTACATTAAACAGTAAAGGAGAAATTACACATTGCTATTTACCCCGTCAATGTTGAAGTACCTGGTTTTTAAAAAAAAAAACGGGGAAAAGTCAAATAAATACCAGTAATAATCAAAACATTGCATAATTCAAGCCTATTCATTTTATCACACTTCTTTTGGAAAAAAATAAAATATTGTTTCTTTCTTATTTCATATATTTATTTCTCCATGACCTGCTTAAAAAAAAAAGCCAAAATCTGGCTAGCAGGCTCCCTGGGCTGCATAATGCCACACTGAATCTCCTACCTTTGGCTCCTTATAAGCTCTTGCAACCTTTCATTCAAGACTGCCTACCACCTTCCAAGGCACACATAAAAATTATACAACATTTCATTCAATCTTTCTAGTTTTTCCTTTGTAATGGGCAATAATAGCAACTTTACATATTTTTTTTTAAATAGTTATTAAAATTTAAATATTTACACTATCTGTGCAGTAATAGCGATTCAACAAAATTCATTGTCCATTTCCTCCATTTCACAATTCTAAACATTTATCTGTTATATATATATTTATACGCAATCTAATAATCAACTTAAATAGTCTGTATATTGTATATTGTACTATATGTTTTACAACATTCATTTCGATTCTTACCTTCTTTTTTTGTCTAACCAATCATACCATTTTTTCCAACTCTTGTAGTATTCTGATTCCCCCTTATTTTTCCAATATCATAGTTTGTCCAATTCTGCATGTTATAATATCTTATTTGTTAAACTTCTATCTGTTGGCAGGTCTTCTTGTTTTTTTTCAATTTTGTGTAAAAATTAATCTGGCTGCGGTTGTGATGTGTACTAATAGATGTGTTTCTGTTGCTTTAAGTCCTTTCGGTGCTACTCCCAATAGAAATGTTTCTGGTCTTAATTCAATGTTTGTCCCTAGTATTTCCTGGAGCCATTTTTTAACCGTTATATTTGTTAAACAACCTGTAGAATCACACCACCAAAAATCTGCATCCATATTTTAATAATTTTCCAATTATAGGATCTGAAGACATACCTTTTTTCAACATTCTCACAATGATCAGTAATTCCTTTCCATCAATCTTTTTAGACACTATCATTTATAGTAGTCATTTCAATTCCACTCCTTGACATATTACTATCATTCCCATATAAATCTCCAAAATACTCCTTGAAGCTATTCCTGCATCTCAGTTTCATCTCAAATCTCTTCATCACTTTCATTTTTAGTGCTATTTATTGTGCTTTAAGATCTTTCTTTAACTCTTTTAGCCTTAAAATGGCTCCCAGCTCCGTTTACTTTTG
>JANHGC010001056.1:168671-184989 GCA_027560395.1 Boaedon fuliginosus
ATTCGATCTGACAACCTGCTGAACAAGTCAGCAGAGACTGCAGTGCTGCATTTAACCACTGCGCCACCGAGGCTCCTTTCACTTTACAAGGTCCAAGGATATGGATAGTATGTTTGAAATTGTAAACCAAAGTAGGGTGAAATGACCATATGTCAGCCATGTCATCACTTCACCCTTTGCCATCCTCACCACCTACCATACGACTGTTCCTGACCCTGTCAGTAAACCCACTTATAAACACTACTTAAATGTTTCCACCTATAGTGACACATAGGCTGAAACTGACAAAGCATGTCTCCCATTAGGAAATCAGCAAACACCAGTAAACTTAATCATAGCTAAAGAAAATCTCCCTCAAGACATGAAAATCTCTTACATATACAAAAGGATCCTCCCATACCAGACCCATCACCCAAAATTAAATATTTAGGCAGACAAGGCACCCCTGAAGGGCAATACAGACACACCCACATGTTTTTTAAACAAAGAAATCACTGTCCTGTAAATATAGCTGATCTGCCTTTCAAATTTTGCAGCTACCTTCAATTGCTGAGCTGCATGTTGCATGTTGAATAAACCTATCCTTCTCTTCAAGCTGTCTTCTGTTCTGTGTGCCCATTCATGACCCAGCTCAGAATGGAGAAAGAATTTTCTTCTGACTCCTCCACAATTTCTTATCCAATGTGTAAGTATTGAATGACCTGATACATCCATTCCTTGAAAACTAAACTGTCAGTTATCTTACTTAGGAAACGTTTTACAATACCTTGGTCTCCAGAATCTACTCCTAAAGATTTGCTGATAAATGCACAGCATTTTAAAAGAAATTTGGACAAGTACAATTTTGAAGATTTCTTATTACGTGTATGATTTTCAAAATTATTTTTTACATTAACGTTTTTCCACTCTGCAATATTTCCCCAGATATTCAAGCAACTGCAGCATGGCAAGAGACCAGAGCATATTTTTAGTTTTAATCTGAAATTGTTGAACAACAAGGCTGAAAGAACGAAAGTACCAGTTAACTAGTCAGGCCTGTTTGCCACACTCAGATCATCTCTAAGCTGTAGTAATAAGCAAATGAAAACCACAGGAAACATATTAGCGAGCAGAATGACAGATGGACGAGCAGTTCTAAATGCTCCCACCTACTGTGCGAGTAGATGAAAACAAAGAGAAGCTCACTCATGGAAAATAACTTAAAGAGGCAAGGAAATGTGAAAAGGGAAGCAAGGAGTGTGGTCATTAGTACTAAAAGATACACCCCAAAGTAATTATGCATAAAACCTGCATTGAAAGATGGTAAGAATGATCTGAAAAAATTAGCAGAGTTGGAGGGAGGTTTAGACCTTGAGCTGGATTTAAGAATTCGAGATCTAGAGAATTGCTAAGGTAAGGTATGTCAAGTCTAAAGACCACTAGCAAGCAAGATCCAGTTAAATCTCTAGAAATGCAGTTCTATTTTCAAACTTCTTTCCCATCAAAAGATTTTAATATTCAAATGAAATCTATCCTTCCGGGTTTTTTTTAAGTCTAAGCTGGTCTCCTAGCACAGCAGGGCCTTTGCATATCGTAACTAAGAATGCTCCCTTCCCTTATCTTTTGTAGACCAAATTACTTAATTCCCTTTCTTCTCAATGGTACCTGATCATATCTCTCATCATCCCTTGAACCAATTATCTATCTCCTACTATTCCAGATGAAGTCTGACACAAAAAGAATCAAGGTGCTTATTCATAGCACAGGTCTAACCAAATTCCAGCAGAAATTGCTCTCTTTATAGACAACATACCATACAGCAAAGGCAAGCGAAGACCCTTAGAATGTGGCTTTTGGGGAGGGGAGAGGAGAAAAGACAAATTGTTTAAAAATAATAATAATAAAAATATTTAAAAAGAAATAATAATGTCCCAGTATAGTATAAAATATTCAAGAGCAATCAACAGCTGGGTAGAAAGAGAAGGAAGAAGACCGGAGGGCTACCTGAATTACCAGTTCATATTCAGTCTCCCAGTCTTCTACCTGCCTTATGTAAAGATGAAGATAAAGGTTTCCATGCCAGTCATATCTGAGCCTAGGGGGAGGTGCTCATCTCCGTTTCTGAGCTGAGGGAGCCAGTGTTGTCCAAAGACACTTCTGTGGTCAGGTGGACAGTATGACTTTACGCCAAGGTGCACAGAGGTTGTTAATGGTTTTTTCTTATTTTGACTAGTGAGTCTTCCGCTTGCTTAAAATGTTATTGGAAGAAATGTCCTTCTGGGTTCAGTTCCAAGTGGGAAGAAAGACACTGGTGACTGCTTGGAAAGATGGTTTAATGGTAGACAGGGTCACATGCCTTGGGCGAAGAAAAAAAGGGGGGGTTGTTGGAAGTTAAAAGCCACCCCACTCCTAGAGAAGTGAAACTTTTTGGGATATACTAAAAAGGCAGAATATTTCCCTAAAAGAGAAGTAGAAGCGCAGAGAGGCAGAAACTCAGCCCCCCCCCCACTTTGTAAATGGGCCATTAAGGCCTGGCCCAATCTATTCTACATAAGAAAGATCTACCTCCTTGAGGCAGAGCCATCATAAGAATTGCCCAAATCCCCTTCATTGCATCATCCACCAAGCTTCAATCAGTTCCCTTTGACCGGGGAAATGAGGCAGGGTATAAATCAAAATAATTAAATAAATAAATAAACCAAACTTAGCACACAACCTGCAAAGCTAGCTATGACCTCTGACAGCAACCAATCAGAATACTCTTCCTGTGCCCCAGGAAGTTCAAAACCAGAGAACGTATAAAACCAAGGGACTCTCAGCATTTCTTCCCTTTTTTTCTTCGCCCAAGGCATGCGATCCTTTCCACCGCTAAACCACTTTTCCAAGCAACCACCAGTGTCTTTCTTCCCACTTGGAACTGAACCCAGAAGGACATTTCTTCCAACAATCTTTTGTAGGGATTTTGTTGATTTGTATGCTAAGGTGATGCTAAGTGGTTGTAACAGTGTTTTGGTTTTCTTGAAGATGTTTTTAATATGTTTTTAATATGAGAGCCAATTTGGTCTAGGAGTTAAGGCACCAGGCTAGAAACCAGGAGACTATGAGTTCTTGTCCCACCCACCTTAGCCATGAAAGCCAACTGGGTGACCTTGGCCCAGTTGCTCTCTGTCTCTCAGGGTTGTTGTGGTGAAAATAGGAGGAGGAATTGTTGTTCCAAAATGTTGGATATGTTCACCACCTTGTTTTATTATTTATAAATTTACAAATTTTTATTTGTATTTATTAAATTTATACCCCGCCTCCCTTCCCCAATCAAATTATTTGTAAAAATAATAAAGGAGGGATATAAATAAAGATACATAATATGGCATTATATTTTTGTAAGTTGCAATGATTAGGTTGCAATCATCAGTTGCCATTTCATCAAATTGCCCTGGTGTCATTATCTAGTTGGGTAATGAAATGTCTGCAAGCAAATACCCAAGCTTTAGAAAGGACCAAGGACCCCACAGTCCAACCCGAGCTACAGATATTCCCTTCTTTTGGGTGTATTCTAATCTGGTAATGAAACATCTCCAAGGAATCCACCCAATCCAGAGAGCACAAGGAATTCCACAGTTCAACCATCAGCTACAAATATTTTCTCCTACTGGAAATAGAAAATCACCATCAGCTGACCCAACCCTCCTATTTTTTCAAAAGGGCCTAAATACATGGATTTGCCAGTTGCTTTAGAGCCCCAGTGGGGGAAACAGCACAGTGGGGTGGTTGATTGAGTAATAACAGATCCCACCTCTTCCCCCTCCCCACTCTGCCCCCCTCCCCATGGATCTCTGGCTTTAATGTTTAATTTTAACTTTTTATATTTTAACTTAGGTGTAACTGTAAGCCACCCAAGATATACACTATGGGCGCCCAATAAATTTAATAAATAAATAAGCAAACAAACAAACAAACAAACAAACAAACTTTTAGTTCATACAGAATACATTTTCTCAAAACTAATCAATGAATTTTTAGAATTAATAATATTTAGAAAGGCTCAAGTATTCAACTGTAATTCCATCACTCTACTACATACCCGTTTTCCCTAAAATAAGACCCTGTCTTTTTTTCCACCAAAAAAGGCACCAGGACTTATTTTCAGGGGAGTTTTATCCACTGACTCACTTCACTTGTGCACGTCGTCTCCAGTCTCCTTTTCGCTGTAGAAGCCTTCAGGAACTTCTTTGGCTTTGCAGCCAGGCCTTGCACACCTCAGCCCATTTGTTCTACAGCCAGCAAGGCTTTCCTGAGTATAGCCGATAACAGAGCTCTGGATGTCGTCAGCTGTAGAGACCTTCAGGAAAGCCTTGCTGGCTGCAGAAGAAATGGGGCAAGGTGTGTGAAGCCTGGCTGCAATTATCCAAAGGTAAGTAGTAGGGAAGCTCCACCCGCCCATCCCCACCGTAGCCTAATTTTTACCTATGCACCCTAGAGTGGGTGGGGGCTTAATTAGGGTTTATTCTGGGGGGTAGGGATTATATTGGACACAATATAATCCCTACAAAATCAAGCTAGGACTTACTTTCTGAGTAGGTCGTATTTTCGAGGAAACACAGTATTTAACCAAAAACAAAAACTTAAAACAAGAAGTATCCTGATGGGATAATTATTTTTTCCTATATCCATGTCAAGCATGAAGAACCAAGAGCACATATTAAGTTGCAGTTAAGATGATTTATTGCTCATAAGAAACTATAAGAATCACCCAAAAATCTAATTATGTAATGGTCAATATTTTATATGTTTTTTTAAATGGGCTGTGTTGTTGTGATTGCTAACTTCGTCATTGTCATTTCTATCACCATTGTTTTAACCTGCTTATCTTAGTCTTATTTTTAATTTATAAACCTACTACTGTTGCATCTGTGATTAAGGTAGCCTATATGTTTGATTAAGTAAATAAATAATAATTATGCACACAATTTCGAAGTTCTTCTCAAGAGGCCCGTTTAGCCAATTTTTCTTAGGCAACTGGCAATTACATCAGGAGAAGGCAGAGCCATATCTTCATAAGACCAGTCTCTCTGCTGTCCATATATTGGAGGCATATCTTCAAATATCTTCCTAATATAATCATGATCGCAACAGCAAGGAACGTTGATGTAGAATGGACCCATTACCCTATTCAGGAGAATGTGGGTGTACCATTAAAGTAAATCCTCCTGAAATGACCAAATCAATGCCATTTCTCCCATCATACAGGACAGAGGACAGCAGGTTGCTAATTCTTCTCAATTCACAGAAGCTTTCCTTGCTGATAGTTTTCTTGAACCAGAAGAAGATGCTGAACAGCACATCCTGAGCTTGGATTAGCCCATCAGTCTTTCTTATACCCCAGAAACCTGGTTAGATGGGATTGCACCATGCTTTTCAGGTAGTCCTAGACTTGCAACAGTTCATTCAGTGACCATTCAAAGTTACAATGGCACTGAAAAAGGGTAAGCTATGACCGTTTTTCATATAATTCCCAGGACCATGTGATCAAAATTCAGATGTTTGCCAACTGAATTTAGGACAGTTGCAGAGACCCAGAGTCACGTGAGATCTTCTGTGACTTCTGACAAGAAAAGTCAATGGGGAAGCCACACTCACTTAACAACCGTGCTACTAACTTAACCACTGAAGTGATTTACTTAACAACTCTGGCAAGAAAAGTCTAAAAGGGGGCAAAATGTACTTAACCGCTGTCTCACTTAACAATTTTGGACTCAATTCTGGTTATAAGTGGAGGACCACCTCTACCTGCACATTTAATCGTATGGGACAATTTCAGGAAAGCAACTGGCAGAATATTAGTAATTCTACTCTCTCCCACCAGAGTCATCTATTGGCAAGAAAATGGGCCATCAATTGCACTCTCCAAATCACTGCTCCTGCCAGCCTCGTATCTTGCTGGAAAATCTGCTCAAATCCTCTCTTGAAACTTTTTAATTCTTATTCTGATGTTCTGCTCTCTCACATGCACACGTTGACAGTGGTTTAGTAGTTTTATTAGTATTCCACAGCACTTCCCTTCACCAAACAACCAGAATTGTCCCAACAGAATCCAGCTATAAACAAACCACCACTAGTCTGCAGAGCAATGGCTGAATGAGTCCACAAAGCGCAGGAAAGTTCCCAAACAAGGTAAGTCCATCAGGTAAAGTAAGTCAACAATAGACGAGGATTCATGAGGCAAGCAGAGTCCAAAGTCAATGAGGCACAATCCAAGTCAAGGCACTGTGTCAGTCTAAAAGCAAGGCAGGAATCACGATAACCAAGAAACATACATCTAGGAAACGAACACGTTCCCAGCGTTGTCTCTATCTGTCTGCTGTGCTAAATATCCAACTCCTGGTGCAGCCCATCAAGTGGGACGAGGCTGCCGCCTCATGAGTAATCAGACTGACGTTCACTTTTCCGGCCTCTTCATGCTACGTGTTCTCTGATAGGGCAAAGAAGGCAGTCCCTCTTCCTCATCACTGACCAGCTGCAGCTGTGTGCCTTCCCCACCCAAAGCCTCAGGGTTGACTTGCTGCAGCTGTGCCAAATCATTCTCAACGGCCTGTTCATCCAATCACTCTCCCATCAACCACTCTACTTCGCCTGGTTGGGCTTGCAGCTCCAACATGGAGCCATGAGTTGCTTCCCCTTCTGACATGCCCAGAACCAGCTCATTCTTCTCTGAACTAGCATCCTGAGAGGCATCCCGGGGGAGTGTCCGGAGGGATCAACACACCTATTATGATCCTGATTATTATTAGAAATGCAACAGCCTAGACCTTCCTAGTTCACAGGCCATGCATTCTACCAGATGTCCTTTTTCTGCGAGGGCAAAGCAATAACAGTAATATATGATTTTTTGCTTTTATCACATAGATCTTCATGATTGAGAAAAACACATAACACAAGCAATCTGGAGTACTTCTCAAGGAAGTTGATATTGTGCAATAGAGCTGTTGGACTCATTACAATTTTTTTTCAAGTGGAGGAGGACTTCCAAACAACCATTATCTTTCATGTGTTTCCTCACTACTTGTCAGTCTATTTTTCCTTTCTCATTAGAAATCATCAGTCAGAAAGAGAAAATGGGGGATACTGAAATATTTTAGAATGCCTTTGGCTACCAAACACTGGGAAATGTCCCTCCTGAAGAACCCATAGTTCCTGGGAATTTGATTCATGTACCAAGATATGGGGAGAACCTCTGAATTAACCACTTCCAAACATTTTTGTACCCAGGGATACTTGGAAATTCAATCATTGAAATCTAAGGGAGGACTGAGACCCATTTTCTACTTTTCACTTTCTCCTACAGTTCTTCAATCCCAGATCAATGGGAAAATGCTTTAAAGGCACAGTGAGTCAGGGAAAAATTCATTCCTATGGATAGTATTAATATGTGAATACAGGAAAGCTCTTGTATTTTTGGAAGAATACTTGTTTAGTCTTGTTTTTCTGATTTTTGCCTGTATATTAATCTTGGGCTACAGTAATTAACCGAAGCCTTCGTCTTTCTTCCATTTCCTGCTGAAGCTCCTTTTATTTTTAAGATCAGTACAAAGAGGACTTTGAAGTCATGCCAAAATTCAACAGAATGGCTTCCCGCTTCCCTAGGTGTTCAGCGCATGCATTATAATTCTAATTGCAACAATGGTCTCTTCTAATTTATTTTTGTTTTCACCCCTTCCCATATAGCTTTCCTTGAGAATAATTACAAGACTACAGCAGACAATGTTCTAAAATATTGGGCGGGGGGTCTTTTTCCTTCTTTCCTTCATTTAGGGAAATTTTATCATTTTAAACATTTCCTCAACATGCGTTCTATCTTCCAGTCAAATACATTGAATGAATAATTAATAATTTTTACCAACTGTTTGGGGAACAAATTTTAAAGTTTAACATAACATTATGTTAAAATAACATATGTAGAAACACATATGCAATCTTGTTAAATGCCAAGAACTTTACCTCATCTACGATTTGGCATACTCTCTCATCAGAATAACTGTAGATGCTCCCTTTTTCATTCATTGTAAGATGTGAATTCCAGCAAAGGTATCACAGAATGCTCTCTTGCAACACATTAATATTGTAGATATCACCCACATTCTTTCTATTATCTCTCTTTGATTTTGCCCACTTGTGTGCTCTCATTCCAATATGATATTCTAATTCTTAAAATAAAATGGCTCAGAGAAATCTTCCACAACACTTCTCTTCAGGGGGCCCTACAATCCCCAGAATCCATAGTTGATAAATAATACCGTAAGGTCTGTCATCTGTCATCTAGAAAGGATAGGTTAGTCGTTTGGGAAAAAGGCACAGGGTTTCTTATATCTTCCTTTCCTCTTCCATGTCAATTCTCCATATATTCACCCTAAGAATATTTATTCCTTTAAAAAAATAATTATCGCAGTTCTTCACTATACAAAAACATGTTTTAGCAGGTTCTAATGGTCTACAAGCCTGTGTCTATGCAAAGGAGCTGGGCCTTATTTTTAGCTTTTGCAATTTTTCTCGTCCCCAAACTTCACTGACAGACCATTCAGCCTGTATGACAATACTATGTTACTAATCTTAATGTAACTGAATTAGAAAATTGGTTTCCTGGTCACGGATTTTTTTCTACAAAAATTATTATAGCCAAGATCTTCCCAAATACCAATTTTGATATCTGGCTCTGCCTCAGAAACCACGATGCATATTTGAGAACCTGCCTTTTGTTCTGCCTTCTTTTATTGTTGCCACTGCCATTGTTCAGTGAAAGAAGGATGCCTATTATATTTTATGACTCCCATGTGTGTGTAATATACATTTTATTTCAAATATTATTAATTCAATAGCATGCGCCACACACCCATAATTAATAAAGGTCTCCTCAAAAGATAATATATAAATTCAGTTCAGCTAGTCATTTTGCATTATATATTTTGAGGTTTGCTCTTCTATTAACATCTTACCTACTTTTCTGGAATCCTCCTCGTCTCACGAGCTACCAAATTATCGGTCTGCTTTATTCCTAGCTGACCAGTAAAAAACAGGACAGAGATCACATAGAAATCTGCCTTGCTTCTTGATGTACAGAGGTAGAAATTCAAAAGATGAAGCACTACCACATAATCATTTCTCTGTGCTGGGAAAAAACGAGAAAGTGGGGTGATTTGTAAAGGGGCCTGAAGATGAGGGGGAAACCTTGTTTTTCTAAAACATGATAAAACACATCTATTTCTATATTTGCAGCAATCACGCAGCAACACCTCCTTCACATCACTTCACTGCCCAATCTGCTAATTTCTTCAGTAATTATTCTAAAATTGTACAATTGTATTGAATTAGCAAATTTGGAACATCATGTTGGAAGGACACATGCATCTGTTTTATAGCACATTAAATGCATTTTATGTGCATTTTATTTTAGAATGTATGCTGTAAATCAAGCTTCCCATCTGACAATATTTTATTTTTGTCAAATAATTATTCAAATTTTACTTTCCTCTCTTATCCAGTTTTTACTGGATATACAAGAGATGTGGCCACAAAATAAGAAGTACTGAAGATTAAAAGGTGATGCTTTGTTTATTAATGATTTCATTAAAGACTGAAAGAGAAAAAAATTAAGACACTTGAGTGGGGATTGAAGAAAAACTATTAGTATTTTTTTATATATATATATTCTGAAAATACTTCACAATTTAGAAGAAAGCGCTAGGACATTCTTCTGGAGAATCCTGAACCATGTGGCTTCATCTAAGCGCTTCCTTTTCTCCTCTAATTTGGACCAACCCACATAAAGAAGGAAAGAGTGGAGGCAACAGTTCTGTTCTGCAACTCCTTGTTTGCTTAAAAGATGATACAAGCAACAAGAATGCCAATGCGCATCAGCATGGCCAAGGGTTCAGGACATGTCTCCTGAAGTCCTGATCTAGGCAAGGGTGCTGTGATGCCAACCTGGCACTAGCCTTAATATTTTGGTGTTTGTCCAACGATGGGAACCCTCCCAATTTTACAGGATATAGAACATATGGAGATATTTGGCTGAAAAGTGAGATCTGGCAATTAACTTCCCTGGCAGTCCCTCTTCCCTGCCTTGTACTTCCAAGAACAGATCTGCTCCTGGAAGAGAAACTACCCCTTCCTCTCTATCAAAGGGAATTTGATATTGAAAGAAAGGGGGAGCTTCCCGCTTGAATACTGAGATTTCAAAGGAAAAAAGAAGGTTTTCTTCATATTCTCCATGGACCCAGGAAAGAGGCTTTTGCAGTTCTCCTACAAAGTCCTATAGGAGGTAAAGCAGTAGCAAAAGCGCATCAGAGATACTGTCAATATTGTTATTTTGTAATGGACAAAAAATATGTATCTTACACATCTGTTTTTGAAGCATGTCCCTCTTTCACCTGCAGGGATTCCTGCAGGTGGCAGCAACAAGGGGGAGGGCTCCAGTATTTCCTGCCAAAGTCTAGCAATAGGGCTTCTCCTTCCACAAAGTTCAGGGTACTGCAGTGTTAAGACCCTGACGTGAGATCCAGAAAAAAACCTGTTCCAGTCCTTCACATGCTTCACTACCTCAAAGCCACGAGAAACACAGTGTAATATAATAAAAAATAATGTAATATACCTGGAACACTATCAAAATTGGCTGTAAAGCATAGCAAGTCTACAGGCAAATGTCTGCTTACAGTCACTTCCTACATTGCAGCGAGAGGGACCTGTGAGGCCAACAGATACAATTCAGCTCATCCCACATATGCAATTGAAAGCATATACTTTACCAGAAAGAAGTATAGTTGTGACATCATGCCACCCAAATATTGTCAATCTTCCCCTGATGTGTTCAAGGCCTTCCTCTGAAGTGAAAATGCTTTATATTTCTTCCCATGCAAGCTTCACTCAGATGTATCGTCTAAAAAATTGTCACAAGGTTATAGCTCCAAATGCATTCAAGCACACTACAAAAGAGTAGCGGAATGATACTTTGGATAGAAGGCAATTTCATTTCATTTAAAAGCTCTTGAACGCTTAGATGCCTTGCTTTCTAAGCATTTGGGCCCAGATTTGAAATCAAATCCAGTTCTTTAAACTCAAGGGCAATCTTTACAAAACAGTCTGATAGAACATGAAGATTCCACTCAAAGACAGATTTCACTATGTTGACAATCAAGTACAGGTAGTCCTTGACTTACAAGAGTTCGTTTAGTGGCCGTTCAAAATTACACTGGCACTGGAAAAAGTGACTTATGACCATTTTTCCACACTTAATGACTGTTGCAGCATCCCCATGGTCACGGGATCAAAATTCAGACATTTGACAAGTGGTGTGTATTTATGAAGGTTGCAGTGTGTCTCGGGATCCTGTGGTCACCTTTTGCGGCCTTCTGACAAACAAAGTCAATGGGGAAAACAGATTCACTTAACAACTTTGTTACTAATTTAACAACTGCAGTGATTCACTTAACAAAGGTGGCATGAAAAGTGATAAAATGGGGGAAAACCCACTTAACAAATTTCTCAGCAACAAAAATTCTGGGCTCAATTGTGGTTGTTAAGTCAAGGACTAACTATAAGTATCACTTACGGTACTTCTAAGTAAATTGTCACAGCATTACCACCTATAAACATTTGAATTCAAATGATTTGTTAGCAATATTTATGAACTGAATAAAGAAAAAAAAGATTAATGCCACCTCCTTGTCATACATTTATTTATATTTCTTATCAATTATAAGGCTCATTCATTAATAAAGATTTTCTGATTTGCAGATATGTATTCAGATGGTTTGATGAACTAAAACATGTGGAATTTTTCATACATATTTTGCAAATCCTTAAGGTTTACAGTAATGGCAAATAATAGATCATTCTTTCTAGAAAAAAACACCTATTAACACATTTAATTAAAAACTGCATTATTTAAATTAGAGGAGTCATGACAGTGTTAACACTTTGGAGACAAAAAATAGCTATAGAGCATGCTTCTTTTTAAATTGTTTACCAATGTATTTGTTTGATATTGTCTTTTTTAATTTGTATCTCTATGCTGCTAACTAATCTGAATATACCAGCAATAGAAAACAAGGTTGAGACTTTTAAATAAAATCTTTTATGTTGTGAAAACATATTTGCAGAGGACACATTGTGAAGTCTGTATTAATTTCAAATACAGTTCCATCCCTTCTTCACATAAGAATTTATTTCCTCATATCACTGGAAGATTCAAGGAATTGTAATTTAGCTTGACTGAAGTATACTGGCCTGACATGTAGAGCTAATATATACTGGCACATACAGCTACTATATCCATTAACTGCATAGAACCACAAGATTGACTTTTGAGTAGAGATATATACAGACTTATGTACGAGAGTGTTATGCACAAGAGTTTTTTCTTTTCCTTTTCCTTTATTGTTATTTTCTTTATTTTTAACAATTCCCATTTGGGGAAAATGCATCCATTAATCAGAAATGATGACTTGGCTTAACATCAAATACAACGTCTGCATAAGCAAATTAGCTAAAAATAAACTGATGTCATGCATTATCTATGCAGCCTTCTAATTTAGTGTATTTCTACATTGCTCCTAACTTCATTGCTGTCCTCCCAATTTTTTGGTCCATAGTTCAAAGGCAATTGTAAGGGTTCTCTGACAACATAGCTTAATGGAGTATTTCTACCAGTAAATATGTACCATATTCAAGGTTTTTCTCTCAATTTAAAATATTCATAATGAGGTGAGAATAATGAACATTTAGAGCTTTGTTAAGATAATTTTATTCCACATCTATGTTAAAAGTTCCTTTAAAAACATACACTTGTCCAGGTAAACCTTGTGAATTTTACAGATAAGTAGAGATTTGAACTCAGGCCTCTTTAGTTCATATTGTATATTTCATCTCACAAACAACACAACCTCTTTCTCTAGTTTTAAGCTATTAACTCTGCAAGGCTTTTGATTCAAGCTCTATAATTGAAACCGAAAGCAAGAAAAAGCACTTAGTTTAAATGCACCTCTTCTACTTTATTTAGTTTCCATGAATTGATTTTTCAATGATCCACTCTCTTCCCACCAGATAATGCAGCATAAAATACATAGCTGCTGCTTATTATATAGGGAGAACCTATTTTTAAAAACAGCCTAAAAACAAATAAAAAAACTTTATGGTTAAAAGAAAAGCATTTTAACGATAGCTGCAATTAGAATATTAACTGTTCTTAAAATAGTAGCCTTTTCTTAGGCTGAAGACTACTTTCAAGAAAACAAACAACAGGCATGAGTAACCTGATTGCAATGGACACTGATATGCCTGCCAACACTTACCTCCCTGCCCCATTGTATGCATCCGTGAAGATGCCATAATGTTATATTATGATGTCATCACACAAGTGGTACAAATTATGTAATTTGTTATCAGTAATGTGGTTATTGACAACTACATCTTTAGGTAGAGACATGTGCTCTACCTAAACTATTAAAAATAAAACTTTAATATAAAAAGTAGTAGGAAGTTTGTTTCCTACTGTATAGCGCAATAAAGGTAGTCCTCTGTTAACAACAGCAATTGAGTTCAGAACTGCCATTGCTAAGTGAAGCATTCATAAAGTGTAATGTCACATGATCATGCCACTTAGCGACACTTTTCTGGCAATCCTGGTTGCTATCGTTCAGTGGAAAATATGCTGGTCATTAAACAAGGACTTCACATGACTATGACTTCTGACTTCCTGCTGGCTTCCCCATTGGCTTTTCTTGTGGCAAGCTAGCAGGAAATGTCAGAACTGACAACCACATGACTGCAGCTTGCTGCAACATCATAATTCTGAGCAAACCTAGATCACAATTGTGTCACTGCAGGGGCACTACGACAGGCAAAATTTCAAAGACCAAACCAAGTTCAAATAAATATGGATAGAGCTTCTTTTCAGACTGAGCCCAGAAAAAAAGGGAGGGAGGGACTGAAGAAGTATCAAGGAGTTATCTTTCCAGTTTGTCTTGTGACAAAGAGGTGTTTTGTGCTTGGCCATGCCCAGCAAAGCAGGCACTTTGTTAGAACAACACAACATACTTCCAAGACTCCAACTGTGTCCTCCAGTTTAGAAGGGGTCTCTTCTGACACGTGTCTTCTCTTGGAAAAGCCAAATGGGCATTCCCTAACCTATTCCATTCGCTGTGCTGCATGGGGAGTAGCCTCAGTTGCCAGATAAAGCAAAACAAAAACTCTTCTCAATGAGTGGGAATTCCCCCCCCCCCAACAATCTCATGTTGTCCTAATTTAAATAATCAGTTAAATTCATTCAAGTTTCAAAGGCTAAGAAATCTTTCCTAGTGGCAGAAACCACCGTGTGGTGGCACAGGCCACAGTTGTGCAACCTTGACAACTTTAAGACTTGTAGACTTCAACTCTCAGAATCCCCTAGCCAGTCAGCTTGGACACCCCTGGCATAGGCTCTTCCTTCTGTTTTTTAACGGATAAAATCTTTACTTCCCACCACTCTCCTGGTCTGGATTCTCATGATATTTCACAACTCTTTGTCTAAAAGGTCAAGAGGACTAATGGGGAAAAAAATCATCTTATCAGACTTAGCAATCTTCTGAGATTTCAGGGCTTTTCCCTATCCTTTTAATTAATTTTCATTTCATGGTATGCTATGGTGCCATGAGTCCTTTAGCATCTACCCTGCTGAACCTGGATTTTTCAAAGGGATGGCTTAAAAATGCTAGAAGGTATATCTTTATATATATGGTGCTTTTGTCAGTTTTATTCCATGCAATTAATTACAGCGCATGTTCATTTACAGTCCTTGACTTATGACTGGTTGTTTGGCAACTACTTGAAATTATGATAGAACCCCAAAAGGTATTTATGACCTGGTTCCAAAGTTCCATCCGCTGCCCCATCTCCCCAAAGTCATATAACCATATTTTGAGTGGTCGGTAACCAGCCTGACATTTGTATGACAGAGATTTACAACATTTTTACCAAAAATCGGTATTTTCAGTTTTGGGCAAAAAACACTACAGCAAACAATGTGTTTGATTAGCCACCATGTATTAATTTAATGAACATGGTGATTCACTTAATGACTGCCAGAAAAAAATGTAAAATTGGATTGGTCAAATTATGACCATTTTACAACTATCACTGCTTATAACTATAATGGGAAGGCTCTATAATGGACGTAAGTTGAAGACAACCAGGTATATAATTGTATTTATGTTTAACTTTTAAATGAGAATTGATCAATTAGAAAATTGCTGTTTTATTTGTACACTGACATGGATTTGCTACATTTTATTCTTTAAACACTATACAAAATAAGCAACTGTTTAAACATTATGCAAGATAAGCAAAATGAACAAATCTTCATATGCGAATAAAAATACAAACAATATACAATAAATAAAATAACTATATGTCAGTTAGAATTATTTTTAAAGAAAAACTTCAGGATTAAAGATATAAATATCACAATTTTGTCAATATTTTCAGTAACTGTCCTATATTACATCAGCAAACCCCAAGTCAGCAGCCTGACTCATATGCCATTTTTACAGGGAATTTGAAAACATCACACTTCCTGTATTTATAGACCTTTATCACCAAGCACTCACTGTTCCCCTCATTTCCTCACCTTTCAGTGTGCTTTCCCTCCTCCACCCAATTACCCACTAAAGATACTGTGATTCTATTAACTTTGTCATCCAGGCTTTTTTTTTAATAAAGAAATTCCCAGATAGACCGTGCAGTGCCTTCTTCCAAAATATAGATGCAGCAGATAATGAATAATAAATAATGTGCTTGGAAAAATTAAATAGTTATGTTGTATACAACACTTTTTAGTTTGGACAATTGGAAATTCTATCTAATTTTGAGAGAGAAAGAGAGAAAGGAAAAGAGAGGGAGGGAGGAAGAGAGAGAGAGAGAGAGGGAGGGAGGAAGGGAGGGGCAGACTACCTCAGGGCTGTCAAACTCGCAGGCTGGATGTGTCACGCAGTGGCCACGCCCACACCCAGTTTAGTGAAGGGAAAAAAGTCCTGATATTTAACATGATGCTGTCATGACAATGTGAGTTTGACACCCTGGACTACCTAATCATATAAGAAATTGTACAATGGTATCAACATTTGATGGGTTAGTTGAGATACCCTTGGCTCAGATTTATATTAACAGAATTTTAACATGTTCCATAGGAAAGCTCTGGCTGCAGAAACACGCAAATGGGCAGGTTCAGACATCATGCTAATCTAGGGCATGGCTCTATAATCTATACCAGAGGTTCCCAAACTTTTTTGTGTCGTAGACCCCTTGCCATGTTTTT
>JANHGC010001056.1:194050-214119 GCA_027560395.1 Boaedon fuliginosus
AGGGAACATGATAACTAGGGCCACGCTTGCTGGCATAGCCAGGTCTTCAAGGCCTTGCGAAAAATTAGCAAGCTAGAACTGTTTCTGATCTCCGTGTACTAGTAAATCCAATAAATTTCAGTGCAAATCAAAGCTTTTTAGTTCCCATCATACATTTTGATGTGAGAAGTGAACACACAAGTGAATTAGCTTTGTGGTAATCTTGTTTGGAACTGTCGCAGTTGTACAGATAATTGATAACTACTGATAGTTATCCATCCCACATTCTACAAAAGTAGAATGTAGAATCCATTTTCCACGCAACAAGAGACAACACACTTGTACGTAATCCTAGCTGGAAGTTCTTTCACACGTTTCTTTGAGATCTGAAAAAAAAATCTAAAATGAACCCAGCCAGTAGCACTTTTGCAATTACATAGTACCAGTAACCCAATAGTGGGTTTTTACAAAATTACAATACAAGAACGTATATAAAGTTCTAACTATAACTACACCCATTTCTCACTCTTTTGGCTCCCTCTTTAAAAGGCTTCTCTGTAAGAGGATGTAACTTTTAAGATAACAGACACTACTGTATTTCTTTTAAAAATACTTATTGAAGATGCTGGGTGAGAGTGCCTGTGATAAACGTGTTGAATTTTGCTTCAAAACTAATGACACTTCAAAAAAACTCTGATTCAGTAGCAAAGCAGAAACATCAATAGTTTTAAGCAGGTTTCAAAGACCACAGGTATCTATGACAAACCACAATTACATCAAAACGAAGATATGTGTGTTATGTTATCATGCCACAAATGATGAAATTATATACTTGTGACATCTAACACTAATACAGAAATCATATAATTTGGGTGATGATGTATTGAGATACCCTCTTGCAGAAGCCAATGAAGTCTGTCACAAAAAATCCTTCAATTGTTTCATACAGCTCTATTTGCAATAACCTACAGATAAATTATTTCTGGTAAATAAATCTGGGAGGTATCAAACAACCTAGTACCGATGAATAGGCACATGGAATGTGAAAAACAGAAAACTTTACTATCACTTGGGAATGAAAGAATGGGGTCCGGCTAGGTAACACTAAGATGGTGTACCGATGCATGGAACAGAGAGGCAATTAATCAAAATCAGGTCAGGCAGGGACCAGAGGACACCATCTGAGATAATAAGGTTAAATGTTAACTGACTGAACAGCATCAGAGGTGAACAAAAAAAACTGGGATGAGATGAAAAGAAACGGATGATGGAGACTGCTGGCAAAGGATTGAAAAACAAATCTCTGTTAGAAGACTCAGTTGTCCAGACATTTCACCTGTGCTACCCATCTGACTTCCCCAAAAACTCAGGTTGAACTTGGCCAATTCAACTGTAGATAGGAAGCATGTAAATTGACATGAGTGAGTAAATGTGCATTTCAATTATTTTTACCAACTTTGGAATTAATAAAGTTGTACTGCTATTGCAGAATCTCATTGTTTTGTGATGTTCACTGATAAGATGAGGTTTCCTCTCCAGAGACTGGCAGCCATCCATCTACACATCAGGAAGGTGCAGCAGTTATGCTAACTGTATGAGAAGACTAAATTTCCATGTGTCCATCTCTCAAAGGGAGTTTTTTTTTAAAAAAAAAAGATGCTTTTCTCCCTGATTTTCCTATTTGAAGCAAAAAAGAGATGATTTATGCCTCTAATTATAAAGTGCTGAGCTTTTAATTAAGAGAATTCTTGTCTACGGAAAGCACTGTCAGGGAGAAATATGCTAGATGGAGCCTCAGTTTTGCCTGCATTTAAATCTTTCTCTTTCTGTTTTTATCCCTTCATTTCCAATAATCATAAAAAAGTTAAGAAAAAAAAGGTGAAGGGTGACAGATGGAAAATAGCTCCAAAGATTACCTGAGGCAGGAATGAAATCTGTTTCTCCAAATAAGTACAGAGTTGGATTAAAAGTATTACTCTTTAGGAAATAGTATATTCCCACACACTCAGGAGTCTCCAAAGAATATTTAAATGGGTTTCTCCCATCCTCCCTGAGCTCTTCTTTATGTGATGCTCATTCCTGAGCAGGAAATTTCTTAAAATCTCAAGGAATCAGGGAGGACTGGCACTTGGCCTTTCAAATATAAACTAAATTTAAAAAACCATCCTCAAGAATTTGACATTTCAAAAAACACAATTCATTCCGAAGATAAATATAATATTCTTAAACTCATTCTTATTATAAGATAACTAACACTGGGGTTGACGTGTTCTATGTTTATATTTCAGGATTCTTGAGAGCTGCCTGCAATCTAACCAGAGTAATAATCAGTGAAGGTGGGGTTTTTTAAAGGTAACAGAAAGGAAATTTATTTACCAGAAATACATTATAGGAATGGGCATAAGCTAACCACTAGCTGCCTCCCTCCTATCAGGGATATACGCCCACCTTGCTGCTTTCGGCAAGGCCTCGAAGACACA
The DNA here is from genome assembly GCA_027560395.1 of Boaedon fuliginosus. Lineage (NCBI taxonomy): Eukaryota > Metazoa > Chordata > Lepidosauria > Squamata > Lamprophiidae > Boaedon > Boaedon fuliginosus. The sequence continues at coordinate 196,510 of JANHGC010001056.1, forward strand.
GTTTTGTCAGCATTCGGACACAATCAAGCAGCTTGCTTCATTCTGTTGTTGCTGAAGCAGAGTGGGGGGTAAGGGCTAAATTGGGAGTTTTTAACTGTGGGTTTTTAATATTGTACTCTGCCCAGAGTTACTATGTGTGAGTTAGGTGGCTATATAAATTAGATGGAGGGATGGAGGGATGGATGAATGGATGAATGCCTGGGGGGAAAGGAAGAAAGAAGTTGCCTCAAATTAGCAATAAGATGGATGCAGAGCAGGGAAATAATGACAAAAAGGGGATAATCCCCTATACTTATTTATAAGATTTATAAACTGCCTCACCCAGAGGCTCCTGATAGTGTTGAACCAAGCACAATACAAAGAACAATACAATAACATTCAATAACTAAATACAAACAGAAACATCTATCCCCTTATCATCAGTATATTTCAAGATACCCAAGATACAGTACTATTGGATTTGGTCCTCCAACAACCAATATCTTGGATTTTTAGTGGAGTTGTGGAGGGTATATCTCTCTATTTTGTAATTTGGCAATATATTTCTGGATTTAGCTAGATTAAATATACATATCATGCAAACACATCATACCTGCCCACTCCTTTTCGGTCTAGAAGTCTATATTAGTACACTGAAAACTACTATTCCAATTGGTAAGATATAGGCCACAAGCAGATTCACTTGCAGTGATTCTCTAATCTGCAGACAACAGTTCTGAGCAAGTTTGAGGTTAATCCAGTCTTGCTTGCACTTGGGCCAAACTGGCCAAACTGGCCCAAAACTGACCAATACTGTTCTTGCTCTGTTTTTACGACTCTGTAACACCTTAATTCGGGGTAAGTCAAGGTGACTGAATGCTATTAGCCAAAAATGCTGCCTGGGCCTGTATGCAAATAAAATTAGTAACCTAGTCTGCACTCGTTGTACTCTATGAAAAAATATGCAAAGAAATGATAATTATTTCTTTGTTATTGTTTCATTTTTCAACATACAGATCTTAATAACAAAATGCACAGGTACAGTATGTATGGTACCTTGCTCAATAGTAGTGACTGTTAGACAGATCCTATGGAGTCCTCACTTAAATATGAGCCAGCCATGTGCTGCAGCTGCCAAAAAGCCAACTCAGTTCTAGACTACATAAACAGAAGGATAGAATCAAGATCAAGTGAAGTGTTAATACCACTTTATAATGCCTTGGTAACGCCACACTTGGAAAACTGCATCCAATTTTGGTTGCCATGATATAAAAAAGATGTTGAGACTCTAGAAAGAATGCAGAGAAGAGCAACAAATACGATTAGGGGACTGGAAACTAAAGCATATAAAGAACAGTTGCTGGAATTGGATATGTCTAGTCTGATGAAAAGAAGGACTAGGGGTGACATGATAGCAGTCTCAAGGGCTGCCACAAAGAGGGAGTCAAGCTATTCTCCAAAGCCCCTGAAGGCAGGACAAGAAGAAATGGGTGAAAATTAATCAAGAAGCAACCTAGAACCAAGGAGAAATTTCCTGACAGAACAATTAATCAGTGGAACAACTTGCCTCCAGAACTTGTAAATGCTCCTACACTGCAAGGTTTTAAGAAGAGATTGAATAGACATTTGCCTGAAATGGTATAGGGTTTCCTGCCTGAGCAGGGTTAGACTAGGAAACCTACAAGGCCCCTTCCAACTCTGTTATTCTATTCCAATAAAGAAATTTACAAGCAACATTAATAACCATACATGATACATTCATACACATTTTATCATTCTGGGATTTCCCCCAAAGAGCAGTTAATGATGCAATAGGCTAGAAAAGGAACGCTTCAAATGAGGTAGGCTTCTAAAAATATGTTCTATTTTCAAATATGGCCAAATAACTGCATGATCAATAATTGATTTTAAAGACCTACAAACACATTAAACATAAACTGCTTTGGGAATATCATGCAAATTCCTAAAAAATTCCAGCATACAGAATTGGATGAATTATTGGAACCAGGCCACTACGTTTACATAAAATGTTCTTCATCAACCTAATACAATAATTCTAAGTATAACCGTATCTTTAATCCATCAGCTGGGAACTTCTAGCATCATTAGTCCTCTTCCAACAAGTTGGTATCTATGGTTTTCTACATTATATAATTGTTGTTTCCCTGGATATAATTCAAATTATTGTTTAGAATTATTCTTTTTTGTTCCATTCATTTCATAAAAATGTCAGTAATTCTCCTTCTTTTGATCTATCATTTGCCAATGTTCTGGCACGCAGATGATTGGGCTGAGAAAGCAATTTTCTTAACTCTAAAAACAAGCTTGACAGAGGCATTTTGTATTCTAAATATAAAAAGTAGCAAACATCTCAACCCTAGCAGAACAACAATATAATCTCTCAGTTTGACAGGAATTCCATAGATGATAACAATCACCCTATAGTCATTATTCTTTTTATGTTCCTCCATGCAGTTTAGGCAATCTTTGTTTAACATGAAATCATTTTCAATAATGGCAAGTTTATTGCTAATACTGTATACTTATAATACTTAACATTAAACAAACTCTCATTCAGTTGCACTGAACAAAAAGTATCATTATGTGGCCATATTTAATAACTTCATTTTGTCCAGTGTAAATTTGTTTAAGGATTCAAGTAACTTTAACAGCTGACATCTACTGTAAGGCATGTTTGTTACTTCATGATCACCAAGTGCAAAATGTCTTTGGAATTATGATTTCCTCTCTACAAAATCCACAAATTAATTACAATACAAGTAGTCCTCGACTTACAACAGTTCATTTAGTGACCAAAGTTACAACAGCACTGAAAAGCATCACTTACTATTGTTTTTCACAGTTACAACCTTTGCAGCATCCCCATGAGCATGTGATCAAAATTCAGATGCTTGGCAGCTGGCTCATATTTATGACCACTGCTGTGTGGTCGTAAATCGAAGACTACCTGTACTATAATTCCAAATGATATTCACTGACCACTGGAGCATATGTATTTCATTCTTTATCCAAGTGGCAAATATTTATCTATTAAATGCAGAAAATGGGAATCCACAAAGCGTTGAATCTAAAAAGGAAAAATTGTGACATATGATATAGACAGTTTATATGGTGGATTAAGGCTTTGTGAATTGGTGTTGGAAGATGCAAAGGAAAAAGGTGAGGACAGTTTTATTAACTCAAATACAGCTTTGAAAAAATCATGTGCACTTCCCACTTTTCAAGTTAAGGTTTTTATCTCTATTATCTCTATAAAATAGCAGAATTTTGTGTCTGGGTTAAAAAAAAAAGGGGGAGAGGGAGAGAATTAGCTGTAATATTTCTCCATAAGCAAAAGTCATAGATTTGCCTTTATATCAGCTGAAATGCAAAAAGCAATAAAGTGCTTCATCTTAACAAGAAATGCATCAAACTACAGCCATTCTTATTAAAAGCAGCAGCAGCATATGCAGTATTTTCAGAATTCTTGAACAAACTCTGACTTAAATATTTCTTCTCTGCATTCCTTGCAGCTGCCACCCATTTGTGCTTGTTGTTTGCCTGTCATTGAAAACTGAACAGCTGAGTGGTAAATCAGATTAATTCAGAACTAGTAAATTCCAATTTAACAAAATCAACACTCACTTCCTAGTTTTGAGGGCTAAGTGTATAAGACAGAAACTAACCCATGATTGAAAAGATGATTCAGGTGTTATCAGGCATTATGAGCACATACCTGCCCCAAAAGTAGCTTGTTTGTAAGCTACAGCAGAGTTCCCCAACTTTTCCAGGTTGGTGGCCTGGAGCCAGAGTGGGAAGGGGGGAAAGAGGGAAGGACAGGCATATGCACACACTCAAGCACCCATTGATTGTGGAAATGGAGCTGAGAACGCCCACAATGCTCACATGAGTGGGGCTATGAGCTCCAGTGATGCTCAAGCGAGTGGAGCTGTGTGCGCACAAACACCCATGTGCATCAGCCATCCACTCACGCAACCCGGTTGTGAATAACCCATGGCCTGGTAGTGAGTTGCGGCCCACAGGTTGGGGACCCCTTTGGTACAGGATCCAAGGTATTTCTGGGGTATGTAAAAGGATTTGTGTCTTTAACAGATCTAACATGTTAAGGAATCTTGTCTAAATCTCAACCATATTTAGAGATTAGCTGCTGATCTCTATTCAACAATTAGCCCCACTAATAGTTATACTTATTTTCCAGCATAACTGTACTTATTAAATGTGAAGCCTATATAAAGAATTGGCACTGTTACATAACTTCTGCACAAGAGTAATATGTTTTACTTCTGTCTGAATACTTCCTGTACAGTACTGTGTTTTTTAAAGGGATAAAGCCCTTTAATGATTTTTCACATCTTACACACACAATTACAAACATATAGTTCTCTTTCTTGCAGAGTGCTTTCAGAAGTGACTCTTGTGTGCTCGTTGTGCTGTTTTGATAAACCTCTCTGGATTTCAAGGTCAACCTCTCAAATGGGTCCCCCATCCTAACATTAGTTAGTCATCAATTAAAGAGCTAGTGTCTGAATAAGTTCCAATGCTTCTTTCAGAGAGAGAATTGACACTGGCCTGAAGAATTATTTGAACCTTAAAATCTTAAAAGTGGTTAAGCTTTAAAAACACTATTCTAGTCAAGTCTTGACCCTTCAGCACTGGGGAACTTCTACAGACTGAAATCCAGAAAATGGTCACCATCCATGCATGAACTGCATTTACACCACTGAGCTTGGAACTTGGTTTTATGTTGGAAAGCCTCCAAAATGGTGCTATAAGTAACTCACTAGGTATGAAATAAGCTGATATTGGGAAACCAATGAAAATAAAGACTATGTGCCTTTTTTAAAAGTTGGTTCAATGGAAGATTACTATTTGGGAAGAATAACAGGAATAACAGAGTTGAACGGGACCTTGGAGGTCTTCTAGTCCAACCCCCTTGCTCAAGAAGAAAATCCTATACCATTTCAGAGAAATGGTTGTCCAATCTCTTCTTAAAACTTCCAGTGTTTGAGCATTCATGCATTCTGGAGGCAAGTTGTTCCACTGAGGGTTCTGTCAGGGAATTTATCCTTGGTTCTAGGTTTCTTCTCTCCTTGATTGGTTTCCATCCATTGCTTCTTGTCCTGCCTTCAGGGGCTTTGGAGTCAACAAAGATTCAAATTAATACAGACAATGAGGACAGCTATTCTACTGTATATCAGGGGATCCTGTTCACATGATTATATCTGCCCATGTCTTCATTGCCCTCTGGTTGGTTGCTGAATGAGGATATGGTAAACCTACATTAAAAAAAAAGTCGTTCCTGCAGAAAGGGTTCCATCAGATATGTTGTCAATCCTGACGAGCTGATTTTTGTTCTTGCTGCCCCCCAAGTTATACAAGCAAACCTCCAAAAGTTTCTCTGGCCCACATCTAGTCCATCTTTTTTTTCTTTGACTGGTAAAAAAGAGCTGCATGTTAAAAATGAACACTATCTTGCCTTTTACTAAGACGGGAATATAAATGTTGGAAGCATTTTGCAAAATTTTACGCTCTTTCCTTCACCCACCTGCCTTTTTCAGAATTCATGTGTCAGAGGAATGAATTGAGGTTAGACAAAGAATGAGGAATAGTTTTTGTGGCCAGAAACAAAAGTCAGCGTTGGTAGGTTGGGGAACAGGCTGTAACAGTCCCTAAACTGTTCTGCCTTAATGAGCAGCTAGGATTATTTGACAATTTGTCAAATTCTGTTTCTTGCTAGCTCATATATTATAAGCCACAGATGAGGTACCCAGGTTTGTGAAAGCAATACTCAGTAGTTGCCTAGCAACCTTGAGTGCACTATGGGCTGCTTCTGGGTCACCTCGTAAACACTTATTTATTTAACAGATTTAATCCCATTTTTCAATACAAATATTTCCGGTGCAATTTATAATATAAAAATAATAACACATACTGTGAAATACCCACAAACTCTTACCTCCTGACACAGCCTGAATGTTGAGTGAGAAACTACGAAGAGACAAGTTTATATATACATCTACAGTATACTGGCTAACCCCCTTATTTTTTTGATACATAAAGTTGCTTACAGACACTTCCATTAATATATGCTCTGGGCTTCTGTTGACCTGTCTCTGCACACAATGCAGTCACTGTCACTAAATACCATAAATATTTTCTTAATTCCATTCTAACCTTTGCATGCACCTGATTCCTGAGGGACTCTGGGCAGTTCGCAACAAAATAAAACAATATAAAACAGTTCATTACATGTTAAAATTCATTTAGATTAATAAAAACATTTTAAAAATGTTAAAAATTATTAAAACTTTCTTCAGGTGTAGCCCAATTCAGCCCACTGAAAGAGCCATGTTTTGAGGGCTCAGCGGAAAGTTAACAGGTTGGGGAGGATCCGGATCCCCAGCGGCTCATTCCAGAGCGCCGAGGCACCCACAGAGAAGGCCCTCCGAGAAACCACCAGTCAATATTGTTTGGATGACAGTATCCGGAGGCGGCCAACCCTGTGGGACCCTGTTCTATATCAGTGTGGATTCTACTGCTGTTGCCACCGTGAGACGGCGGCTTTCAGACTGTGGGACTGGAGACTCTGGCTGGCCATTGTCTGCCCTGTTTGTGACCACCGCCATAGCTGCTGCCATTGTGAGAGGGCGGCTTGGGAAGGCCTTGGCATTTCGGGCTGGTGACTGCAGATGTCAGCTAACCATCATTAATGCCTGCTATGGAAGTGCTGCAAGAGGCCTAGGGCCTGGATTGGGCCTCATGGTCTCTAGTACTGGGGAAAGACAGGCGAGGTGAGAGTCAACTTTAACATGCTTGAGGACAGAACTCAGGATGCAGGTGAGCTCTCTTTCAGCCCCAAAATGGCCGTCCTTGCTTGCAATTTGAGTATCTTAATGACTGATTTTATCCTGAGAGATGGCATACAAAGACTATAGACTATGGACTAATGGGGTTTTCTAAATTTTAATATAGCTTAAATTTCTAATTTGTGTCCCACTTCTTAAATTTGTTGTTGTTTATCTTGTTTATCTTGTAGAAATTTAATTTGGTCTTAATTTCTGTATTGTATGTATCTTATATTGCAAGCTGCCCTGAGTCCATAAGGAGAAGGGCGGCACATAAATTCAATAAACTAACTAACTAAACTAACTAAAGTTCAAAAGGATGAAATGTATTAATAAAAAAGGTATGTAACATAATTAACAAAAATGATTCACTATTACTGTATGAAAATATTTAAAGATAAATAATCAATCACTATGTTTATGGTGTTTTCCTTTAATTTCCAATATATTTTATTGGATTTCTAAAGTTTTTACATTATATTATGGAATGTTCTTGATAAAAATTGGTTATTATTCAGATAACCATGGATAGCCGCTGCACAGCTGTTGGATGAGAGTATTTTCAGAATACCACGAAGATTTCTGTTGATTGCACGCAGCGCGCTTTTGACAGCTGAATCGGAAGCGCGTCCACAAAGCGGGTAACCAACGAACCGGGAGAAACCCATCCCTGATTCAGGGTATCTGACATGCTTAGGATATACAGTAGTTAGAATATTAGAAACAGAAATAATGCATGTTAAAGTGAATTCCAAGTAATTCTTCTTTTTAATGAATACACATATTTTTGTTTGCTACTTGAATACATAAGAATTTAAACATCTTTCTCCACCCTTGTGCTCTCTGTTGTCTTATATTTTTCAGATGAGCAATTACTTTGGCTGGGATGATAAACAACACATATTATAGAGTGGTTAGAAGTGACCAGTAAATTTATTTAGTTTTATGATAGAAAAGAAATGCACTTGTCTCTAAGTGCAAGGGTGAAATTAAGTTAGAATTGCCACCCTGGTTTTCCTATTAAATCTGGTGAAATGTACTAAATCAATTTAGTGAGTCTTATGTAATATACAAACCCAATACAGGATTCTCTCCTGGTTTATTCCATGCATTAGCTTAATGCTAAGGTTGACGGCTTGCTTTAATTTAATTTAATCTTATTGTAAATCACAATAACAAGGCCTATTGTTATAAAGATCAATTCTAAATGGACTACTCATCATTTAAAACTGTACTAAATTGATAGTAAATAATTCTTCAGCTACATTTTTAAAGTGCCATTCTACTTTGTTCATTTTTCTTTTAATGCATGGGTTTCATGGTTCTATTTTTGGAATATATTTTAATATTGAAATCGAAATATTAAGTCTCATATGACTGTCCATAATGTTTCTAAAAATACTCCTATGTAATCAAGAGATACCCCTATAACAATTTTATACTTAGACTTCCGGTAGGACGTCCGGCCGCTTTAGGCACGGAATTTGCGACCTCTGCAATTCTGTCCTAAGCCTGCTGGTCTCAGGGCTCCTTAAGGAATCTAAATCTCCCTGTAAAGGAGGTGAAGTGGTGAAGTGAAGGGGATTTGCTAGACGGGTTGAGAAGGGTTGCAAACCTTCTCCCTGAACAGATACCATCCCCGTAGCCAATGGCTGGCAGGAGGGCGTCTATAATGGTGATCACGAAGTTGGAGCTTTCTGGAAAAAGTGAGTGCAGGAGGGAGAGGTAAAGAGTGGAAGGGATTGACACCAAGCTCGATGGGCAGGGAGAGGCTTTTTGGAAAAAATGGATCTGAAGAAAGCAATGAAGGACATTGCGGATATCAAAGATTACTGTGTGAGGACAATGAATTCTTTCGACTCAATGAAGCAGATTGGACAGAAACTAATGGATTTGTTAAATAAAAACTTAGAAGTGGATTTGGAGACAGATATGGACGCGCAACTAGAAACGGAGGAGAAAAAATTAACACAGTCAAAGGGACGAGAAAGATCAACAGCAGAAGTGGTGAAGGAAGGAGAAATGGAGATGGAAGCTAAAACGATGACCCGAATGCAAAAAAGGTTTGTAACAGAAAGATATTAAAACATATTTTACACAAAAAGAAGCCAGAGGAGAAGGTATCTCAAAAAAAAAAAAACCCTGGAGGGAGGAGCAGAAAAAAACACCTTGGAGGAGCGTAAAAAATGCAAAGGAGGACAAAGAAAATGGTGGAGGTCCCCGGAGAGGGGTAAAAAGGCAAGCCGGGACTCTGAGAGATCTGGACTTTTTCAAAAAAAAAAGCAGCTTGATGATGGTTGAATGATAAGAAGAAAAGATCCTAAGAGCAGACTAAATAATCTATATATATAAAACAGAGCCTTGGGTTTGTATGTGCTCTATACAAAAATTCAGTTCTGCACCAAAGTGTCCCAAATTTCACACAACCCTTTGTTAGGGTTGCGAAAAAAGCACTGGGGGGGGGGTGTCCCAAAATTATTATCCCCTATTTTGGGTAAAATAAGGGGAGAAAAAACGAAAAAAAATGGAGCGAAAAACACCACTGCGCATGCTTACCAGTTCTGCTGCGTGCACATCCTGCCTTGGGGCTGATGAAGACACTTGACTGGCGAGCACCATTGGCCAGGAGAGGCAGGGACCAAGGCGAGGGGGCAGCGCGGGAGCCAGATTAGAGGCAGCCAGCCAATGGCTGGCTCGCTGGCAAGCCTCGTCGTCCCCCGGAGTGCTCAGGCAGCGAACGAAACCCGCCTCATGGCCACCGCCTCCTGCCTCTGCGCATTGAGGAGGCCGAGCAGCAACAGCAGCAATGGGGACAGTGCAGACCTGATGAGCCGCAGGGAGTGGCTCCCACCACATGGCCACTGCCGCCACCGCCTCCTGCCTCCACACATCAAGGAGACCAAGCAGCAGCAGCAGCAGCGGAGACAGCGCGGACCTGCTGAACCGCGGGGAGCGGCTCATCAGGTGCGCGCTCTCCCCACTGCTGCTGTTGCTGCTCAGTCTCCTCGATGCCCGGAGGCAGGTGGCAGCGGCAGCCATGTGGTGCCAGCCACTACTCGCGGCTCAGCAGGTCCGCGCTCTCCCCGCTGCTGCTGCTCGGCCTTCTCGACATGCGGAGGCAGGAGGCGGCAACCGCCACTGCCATGTTGCAGTGGCCATGCAGCAGCAGGGAGAGCACGGACTTGCTGAGTCATGGGGAGCAGCTGGCACATGGCCGCCACCACCTCCTGCCTCCGCACCAGCTCACCCCAGTCACACAGAGCCTGCAACCACTGACGTGTACAGCACCCAGCGACAACTTTCATCAGGAGGTAACTGTGCTGGCCACTTCCCCTTGCTCTCACCGCCTCTCTTCCACATTGCTCTTCCACATTGCCTCTCTTCCACACTGCCACCTCCAACAATAAAAACAATACCCTTTACTCTTTGCCACCTCCAACATTCACAACACTGGCTGCTTCCCCTTGCTCTCACCACCTCTGTTCCATGCCACACTGCACAGCACCCTGATTTCACTGTGGGCAAGGAGGACACGGGAGGCGGAGGCTCCCCACGCCACCCTGCCTGCCTGCCTCGACTGGGTGGCCCACCCAACTCATGCTCCTCCAGCACCCAGGGCGAGGAGGAGGTGGGAGATGGAGCCTCCCCATGCCACCCTGCTCACCTGCCTGCCTCACCTTCATGGCCAGCCTGACCCGCATTCCCGCAGCACCCCAATGTCATGGAACGGTGAGGAGGAAGTGGGGAGCACCGGGTCAGGGCTCTGATGCTGAGCCTTGCTCTTCCCCTGCCTCAGCCTGTCCTGCTCTTTCTGGACGAGCCACCTTCCCAGGTGAGGCCGAGGGAGAATGGGAAGGCAGTGGGAGACCTGTTGTTGGTAGGAACAACAGGTGTCATTAGGGCTTCGTCACAGGGCCTCTGGCTCCGTGAAGAAGTCCAAAGGCTGCATGCTGTTCCTATCCACAGCTGACTGGCACTGAATTAAAAGTGCAGAAGCAGCCAAACCTCCAATTGCACCACTGACCAACCAATAACCATCTCCCGAAACCACTTCCCGGCCACAGGGTCCACAAATTCCCAGGCAACACAACAACATGAGTCACAAATATATAATTTTGCCTTCCAATACTGCATTCCCACAATAAATACCCGGGCAATGCTGGGTAATCAGCTAGTGTTTAATAAACTATAAACTATATTACACCTCCCCATTTCTATGATTAATGTGCACCTGGAGAAGGAGTGCATGTGTGTATATGGGGGGAGCACTGTGGTTTCTGGAACAGGAAGTGGCACAATCCAGGCAGAAAAACCCAAATTAAGAGATAATGCAGTTCCAAGGTGGATGAGAGAGGAGCAGGAGGTTCAGATTGGCATAGCTAGAATCTTCCAGAGTATATCTGTATTCTGACAAGATTCTATCCATTAAGTGTGAACAAATAAAGAATTGGGTTTGAATGGATTTCACTGTGTTGTCTTGGGCCTGACAATTTCTTTACTGAATGTATTACTGCTAGTATTATGAAATATTAACATAAACTATCATCAAGAAGATAGATCAGATGTGTTACATTATTGTGATTGGTTTAGGAAAAATATTTCTTAATCATTTAAAATATTTTAATGTCTCTAATAATAGTATTACCAAGAGAATATTACTTTCTTGCCCATTTAGGTGAAAATATTTCAACCAAATGCTCAGTGGTTTAATTCAAGATTGTTACTTTCAATTTCTAAGCAAACTAACACAGAAAAGAAAAACATAATAGCAATCACATGTACCTACCTACCTACCTTCCCATCTCTAAGATACTTTCGTAAATAGAATAGTACTATCAACCCAACAACTCTTAAGCATCAAGGAGAATGAAATTAGAAAATAAAGATAGTATGCAGCTGAGAACTTCAAAGAACAGACCAAAATCTAACATACAATTAATGTAAAAATGCAACAAAGGTAGTGCATAAAAATACTAGCAATAAGAGCACACAGGTTAGCAACAAGAAGAGAGTTTCTAGTTTATACTCCAATTAGTTGAAAACCTACTGTTCAAACCTGACATTCAGAGGCTCAAGTAAAAGCAATTATTGATCTGAGAAGGGCAGCTATTATAATTTTACCATGAGACAAATATTATTTAATCTGTTATGAAGTCATTTCTTTCTATTTTCTGCTACAAGAGTTCACTAGCATATATCATTGCTCTATAGTTTACTTCAGTCTATTTAAATGTATTACGGAATCTTCTCTCCAGTATGGAAATCCAGAGCTACATTATTTTTGCATAGACTCACTGAATAATGAAATAAATTATAGGAATATGTGTAAAATAGTTTGCAAAGTGTCACATTACTTACAATTCTTGGCAAACTCACAAATTAAGACATAGACTTTTTGATTGATTAGGGAGTTGCATAACAACTGCATGTAAACTAAATTATTGCTGGGTAGAGGTAAACCTTTTTATTCCTTACTAGCTGAATACCCGGCTTTGCCCAGGTATAGTGGGATGTGGCAAAGTTGTTTCCCTGGCTTCTCCAATGCCTTCTGCTGCCTCCCTCATGCACTGGACCCAAAGTCATTCCACTGCCCACTGCCTTTCCCATTCCTGCCACATCCCCCAGGTGTGACAAAGTTGTCCCATGGCATTCTCTGCCCAGGTGCCTCTGCCTCCTGTATCGTCGGTTGTCCAGGCACTCCATCTCCATCGTCGCTGGCCTGGGCATTCCCATGTGTTCCCAGGTCACCTCCCTGCTGCCAGCCATCCTCACTTGCCTCCAGGTCTCCCTGGCCTACCTAATGGGCTGCCTGCTGCTGTGGGAGGCTGCCTGTCACCTCTCATGGCTGGACAGCTTCTTGCGGCTAGCCAGTCTGTGCAGTACTGGCTTGCAGCTGAGAGTCCCCTGCACATGTGCAGTACTTATGCTCAGAACCCTCTGCACATGTGCAGTAGTTGCTTGTGGGGGTCAGCACTTTGCCAGGCTGTTTAGTGGGCATAGAGTAGTCAACGGTGTGTGTAACCCCAACAGTGCTTGTCTCCAGATGGTAAGCTATGAGTGTGGCAAGTTTGGTCCAGATTGATGCAGGCATGGAGGAGCGTATAGGGCACATACTTACAAACATACACACCCACACTTTATATATATAGATTACTTAGGTTATCACTTTGCTAGGCAAAATACTCCTACTCAATTCTTAAAGAGAATTGTTGAGGATTTTTGTTGAATGTCCTTGTTGGATGTTTGTTCCCATTGCTTGATGGTGAAGAAGAGACGTGAGACTTTGCTTGTAAACTATAACTATGTTTATTATGTACAATAAAATAATAAAGAGTAATACAGCTAATCCTAGTCACTAGTATCATTGAGTAAACAGGGGCAGTCATGTATCCACATGACTGCTCTACTCAAGGTGTAGAGAGCAAGTGAGGATATGGGACTACCCAGGTAAGGTGTGACTGCTCCCCTTCCTGTGGGAGGTAGGATGGGTGAGAGTGGGCACTCCCACCTCAGGGGGGGTGGCATCAGGACAAAGCATAGCAGTATCTTAAAAAGAATTTCATACAACCAAAAGATACTACAGAAGAAAAATGGGTGCCCCAGGCATAAATAAAATAATTTACACTTATCTACATATATCAACATTTAAACAACTCAATCTAGACTTGTTTAGGAGGAGAGAAAAGCAAACTTCTTTGAATGCATTCATCTTCTTGATCTCATTGTGCAAACTCTAACTTATGTGAATTCATTTTTATGTACTTTATATAAGCTTGCTTGAGCATTTTTTGGCTCCAAGGTATGCTCTAAATACTTGAAATTTATAAATAAGATACACGTTCATCTACATTAATGTACATTATTTGGGCTTCCAGGTTTGGACATCGATGGGACTGGTCGTGGGATCCATTACGTCTGTGAATCCATGACCAGGCTTCCCCACCTGGGTCTCCCAAGGAGCCTAAGCCCCCCAAAGAGGGGACAAAGCTGAGAACAGTCCGGCAGGTTGAGAGGAGCCCTATCTCATCTCCCTAGCCAGACATCTCTGAAGCTGATGGTGGGAGAAGAAGCAGTCATCCCAGAAAAAATACTTGTGCAGGAATGTTTAAAGAATGCCACAGGACTGTCCCCAGAGTAAGGAATTTTTACCCTTGGAGAAGGAAAAACCTGGAGAGACATGAAGATGGCTAATTCTCCAAACAAGGAGAAGCAATGTGAAGATAAGAAAACATATTGACTAAGAATGGATTCATTAAAACATTAATTTGAAGGTGAACTTTTCATAGACAGTAGATATTTTGTGAACTGGAAATGATAATAATGATTTAGAGGTCCACTGAATTAGTGATTTCTATTTTTAACTTTCAGTACTAAGAAGGAATTTTGTGAAGATATAAAGGTGAATAGATATGTAACAGAAACACAGAGTATGAAAACAAGATTTTAAATGATATCTATTTATTTATTTATTTTATTTTATTAGATTTATGCCCCACCTCTCTTCCCTAGTCAAGGGGAAATTATCTAAAATAAATAGTAAAATGGAGAGGTTAATATTTGAATCAAACTATATTTATTTATTTATAAGATTTATACCTCGCCTCTGTTCCCTGGTCAGGGAGAACTCAAGGCGGCTTACAACAAAATTAAAATACAAATAACATCATAAAAAGCAATATAAAATAAAATTAATGACAAACCACTCATACAACATCCAAACAACACTCTTCGGAGGGAGGGGGGTCATCAATTCTATGCCTGCCGACAGAGCCAGCTCTTAGTGGCTCTGTGAAAGGCCAGCAGACTCAGGATGGTCTGGATCTCCATGGGTAGCTGGTTCCAGAGGACCAGTGCTGCCACAGAGAAGGCCTTTGACTGGGGACCCGCCAGCCAACATTGTTTAGCTGATGGGACCAGTAAAAGGCCAACTCTGTGGAATCCAACTGGGCGCTGGGGGGCATGAGGTGGCAGAAGGCGGTCTCAAAGGTACCACTCCTAAGCCACAAAGGGCTTTAAAAGTTGTCACTAGCACCTTAAATTGCATCTGGAAGACTATTGGGGGCCAGTGAAGCTCTCTGAGGTACACCCATTATCACTTGCACAGCTGCATTCTGGACCAATTGGAGCTTCTGAGTACTCTTGAAGGGCAGTCCCATGTAGAGCACATTACGTAATCCAATTGAGAGTGACAAGGGCATGAGTGACTGTAAGAAGGGCCTCACTGTTCAGGAAGGGATGCAACTGATATAACAGGTGGACCTGTGCATAGGCCCCCTTGTCCACAGCCACTAAAACAATGTTTCTCAAACTTTGTTGGTTCACTGCCCCCTTTTAGAAAAAATTGAATGCTTAACACCCCCTTCCAAGCCTCACCCCCAGGGTGGGGGAGGTGAGCTGGCAAAGCCCTGTCCCTGGAATGCCCCACCCCTTGCCTAAAGCACTGCTGGGGGTTGGGCTAGCCCTGAGTAATGGTGAGGACATATAGGACATGAATATATGCTGCGCCAGCACCACTCTGACCCACACATCGCTAACAACCACTCGTAAAGCTATCAGTGAGAAGCCCCTCCCCTCCTTTGGTTCATTGCACAGGCGCAGCATGGCAGCCGGCTGAATCCTCTGCCGCCCACTGATTGGTTCCTGGCACCAGCTAATTCCACGTGGAGCTTCCAACGTCCCCCTAGACTGCTCCAATGCCCACTAAGGGGTGATACCGCCCACTTTGAAAACCACTGCATTAAATGATGGTCCGATTGCAGCTGTGGATCCAAGAGAACCCCTAAGTTGCACACCCATTCTGAGGGGAGCAATTCACCCCCCCCCCAGCATTAAGGATGGACAATCCACTGGACTACCTGGGGACAACATCCACAGCCAATCAGTCTTGTCAGAGCCTGAGCCTGAGCCTATAGAAGATTAAAATGAAGATGTGAAATGTAATAACTAAAAATGCTAATTTGAATTGTGTATTAATAATTTATAAATAATTAGAAATATTTAGAAGGTGAAAATTAATTTGGAAAAGAAAAAGGGGACCATGTTAAAGCTATGATGTATGAATTTGAAGAGTGTTTAAGATATATTGAAATTTACAGTTCTAAATACTATTGGATATATATATGAAAATGTTTTGATGAAAATTAATGAATTATATATTGCATTTTGAATTTATATTTAAAATTTTATGATTTTTTTCTTTCTGCTTTTAATTAAAATGAGAAGATTAGAAGAGGGGATTTCAATAGGAAGGGGTTAAAGAAGACAGTATTAATTAAATGGTAAAGAGAGGAAAGACGTTAAGATTAAATTAGATCATTTTTTATGGAAGGGGTTGGTTTAAATTTTTAAGATATTTTTGAATTTAATTATGGAAACCACAAATACGAATTGGGAGATGTGATTAAATGATTCAGATTTGTAAATACTGTATGAATTTGAAGGAAGATTAAGATACATTGAAATTACAAATTTGAATATTATAGAATATAGATAATGAAATTTGAAGAAATATATATCACATGTATGTTAATTTATAGAATTTTATTAATTTTTAATGTATTATGATATTAACCATGGAATTAATTGTAATAACAATTTGGAGAAGTAATTGAATATGATTTAAATTTGTAAGCGATGCCCTGAGGGAACCTGGTGCGCAAAATGAGACTATTTGTAAAAAAGAAAAAATGAATAAAAATTACTTTTAAAAAAATCTTCCTCCCCGTACATTTTTTTAAATCACTTCTACTTGTTTGTAAAAGACCAACAGGTAGGACAAAGGGTGGAAATCTTTACAGACAACCTCACACATGGGTGTTCCCAGTGTAAAATAAATCAATTCATTGTCTGATTGAGCTCCACCACTCTTTTGCACCCCTTTGTGGAACCGTGCTTCCTTGTACTCAGCTGGACTTCTTGTTCTTTACTTCTGCATAGAATCAGTGCATCCAATGTACTAGCTGGATGTACCAATGCCAAAAATCAGATATGTCTGATTGGGCATGGGCACAACCAAATATCTGGTTTAAAATCCCCCAAGCCATCAGAAAAGGATACAAGAAAACATGGGCTTCCCTTGAGATATTAGACATTAGAAAAATTGGGTTGGAAAATTTAAAAAGAGACATAAATTGAAGGTCTCTGCTGATGATCTAATACAAGAGCTAATAATGTCACTGAAAATGAAGAACTTAAAGGATGTTGGTGCATTAGCCAGTTTTAAAGCAAATAATAATAATTTAAAACCACAATATTGGTTAAGACTAGGACCACACCAAGCACCTTTGATGAAAAACACTGATTTCAAAATTGAGAATAAGGTTAAATTTCTGGGAGTTACACTGATTAATATGAATTGTATGTTTTAAAACAACTATGTTAAAATACGGAATGATTTATACATATATTATTTATTTATTTATTTATTTATTTAGATTTATACCCCGCCTTATTTCCCCGGTCAAGGACTATGCATCTACATAATCCAGCAAGGACTTTGGGAAGGTCCATGATTGGGTAAGGTCAATGATTCTACAAAAGCCTGTTTCAGTTTCTCCTATTATTTAACCCAAATGGTTGTGGAAGGCAACTCCCAGGGATCAGAGAGAAGAGGACACGTCTTCAGCAGCCTAAAGTACCGTATATACTCGAGTATAAGCCGACCCGAATATAAGCCGAGGCACCTAACGTTATCTATGAAAACTGGAAAAATGTATTGACTCGAGTATAAGCCGAGGGTGAGATTCCAGAACATTTCAAATTATTC
>JANHGC010001056.1:214219-224550 GCA_027560395.1 Boaedon fuliginosus
CCACTTCTTAAATTTGTTGTTGTTTATCTTGTAGAAATTTAATTTGGTCTTAATTTCTGTATTGTATGTATCTTATACTGTGAGCTGCCCTGAGTCCGTAAGGAGAAGGGCAGCATATAAATTCAATAATCTAACTACAAAGGGAGTCAGCACATTTCCTAACTATTAGGAAAAAGAACGCTTTCATTTTTGTTCATTTTTGTTTCACAAACTGAGGTTATACAAATATGATTGTGTTGTTTTCCATAATGAAATCATTGATTGCTTTACGTAATCACCATTTAATCAGTGAAGAAAATGAGCCAGATTGAGATGACATATTTGCCACTACATAATTAAAACCAGTAGATATACAGGTAATCCTCAACTAACAACAGTTTATTTAGTGATGGTTCAAGTTACAACGGCACTGAAAACAGTGACTTGACATGAATATTTTTCAAATTTATGACCATAACAGCATCCCCATGGTCATGTGATTTACCCTCAGATGCTTGACAGCTGATTCATATTTATGACAGTTGCAGTGTGTCACAGAGTCATGTAATCCCCTTTGCAACCTTCTGACAAGCAAAGTCAATGGGGAAGCCAGATTCACTTAATAACCATGTTACTAAGTTAACAACTGCAGTGATTCACTTAACAGTGGCAAGGAAAGTGGTAAAATGGGGCAAAACTCACTTAACAAATTTCTCACTTCGCAACATAAATTTTGGGCTCAATTGTGGTCATACGTTAAGGACTACCTGTATTACTATAGCAAACATGAAAATGTGTTTAGATGTGAATTTTAATTGGAAACTTGAAATAAGAAAAGTAGGCTTTAAAAATCCCAACATAAATACTTCATTTGCATTTTTAATAATTTATTATGTCTTGAAAAATATCCTGCCTCATTTCTGATTTTTCTCTATGCTAAAGCAAATCAAAGATAGCTATTAGCCTTTCAGTAATGGTCACTGCTTATCATTACAAATTCACTGACCAAACCTGCAATGGGAATTAAGACAGAAATTAAATATCCAACAATAAATTACAAGTCTTAGGTTTATCAAAAAAGATCCCAAACTGTATCATTTGGACAGCATTGTAACCCTTTTCATCCATATTTTATTATTTTTCTATGAACAGTTTTAAAACATACAATGAACACATAAAATACATCATGATTGTTCAAACACATAGACAATGTTTTCTGATAGATTTAAGATTTTTTATGCCAGAGTTTCTAGCCTTTTTTCAAACTGAAGGGATATCATTTAACTTTGATGGTTTCCTGCCACTCCATATCTTTATTGGAAAAAATATTTGTCTTTTCAACTGTTGCACTCATTTTAGTGACCCAGTTTTAGTTTGCAACAACCCCTAAGGGCACAGGAAAAGCAGCATAAGAAATAATAGACCTTATTAAATGGAGGTTGCAGGCTACAGTTTATAGTTGATTTGCACTGTCACTGCACTGCAAAGCTGTGGAAGTTTATTCCCGTTTCTTTCTATTTTCTTTCTCTCCCAAGTAACCATGATAACTATCGTAGTAGTAGTAGTTCATAGTGCGCTGAATGAAAACCTGTTCAATATATTGCACTCTGAGTTGCAACTAATTAGTGTCACGTCACTGGGGAAATGTTCTCATTTGCAGTGGATCCTTTTAAGAGTGAAATTAGGAAGAAAACAATGTTTGAACATGATCCCACCTCCCCAAGCTCCCAACTTCCCATGTCTGTTTTAGATAGCTGGATAGCCTTTCCCTTTACTTACTTTTGAGATTTGGACCGTGCAAATGTCATGGATTCCAGTTTAAGTATTTGTTTTTCTTTTGCTCTCCCAACCTGGTTTTATAATTTATTGCATGAACTCCAGTTCTCTTAATAAGAAAAGCTAGCTTAAAATTTTGTTTATATTTGGTCGGTTGCAATAAAAAATATCATCTTACTATTGAGTGGCAAATATTGGCTTTGTGTATAAATTGAGACTTAATTTAGTCCTTTAAAAGCAGAAATCTAAAATTACAAGAAGATGAATATCAAATATCTAAAAATAAGATATACCCATCGAAAGCTGCCTCCTTCCTACTACTAAACAACACTCACTTTGTTTCCCTGTGGTTCCTGAAATTGGCCCTATTTAATTTCCTTTAAAATATTTGTTTTGGATTATGTACTTATGGATGAGATTTTAATGTTTGAAACTCTGCTATTATTTTAACTGTGATTTTATATTTGGAAGACATCCTGATCACGAAAGGTGGTATAACGGACTAGAAATCAAAGCAAAAGTGTCAAATACATAACATTTACAGGATGTATGACTCTAAAAATGTACAATATACAAAAAATTAATAAAATAACATACAAACATACAGTATATTAAAAAGAAGTGGACTGTATACAAAATGCCAAATTATAGAACTGAAAGGAGACAACAAAAGCATACAGCACAAATGGAATTGCAAAATAAAGACTGATTGGCAGGATAACAAAGTTCTAATTATATCCATCTGCTGACAGATGGAACTCTTGATCTAGTAGAAATTCCCATAAAAGAAAGGGCAAAGAAGTCCCTTTTCAGATATTGCTCTATTCCGTCTGCAGTTCCATCTTTAAAAATGACCTAGGGAAGTTCCCATTACACAAGGAATTCAAGAATGAAACAGAGAATTATTGTGACTTTATTTTCTTCCCTCTTCCATTCAACACATTAGGTCTTAGTCTTAGGTGAATGGATGGAAGGAAATAACTGAAATTTGGTAAAAAAAAAATCTTGAATTTGATAGTAATGCCTGTTAAGTACAAAAATTTTGCTGATCAGTTAAAAATGTTTTTGGACTTTTTAGAAGATTTATCCTATCCTATCCTATCCTATCCTATCCTATCCTATCCTATCCTATTCTATTCTATTCTATTCTATGAAAGTCCATGTTCTAACAATATCTACATAGCAAGTTGTATTAAATATAAAGGATCACCACTTATTACAACTCTTCATGTTAGATTTCTCAGCTGTGCTGGAAATCTAATTATTTCAAAAGCAGCAGTAGGTAAAAAATCTTACTTCCTTTAGAAAGATATAAAACTCATTAATATTTTAGCAGTAACTACATTACATTTAAATAGGCCCAATTAAACTGAACAGTCTGACACATACTATGCCTTCTGAATGTATTAATTTTGTAATTAATTGCAGTTCTAACAAAATAACAATTATTCAAAGCATTCTTTGTGACTTTAACAATGGGAAAACATAAAAAGGATATACAAACTGGCCATTTAAATTTACTTCTTCAAAATCTATTAAGGCAATATTTTCCTGAAGCCTTGACATACATAGATTAATTATGAATGAATAAATGCACTCAAACTGAGAACAATGCTAACATAGCCTCCAAGATGGCTGTTATCTATCAGATGGACAAAAGTTTTAAACCAAGCTAATGCTTAATATTTATGCCATCTTTCCTTGCAATCTTCATTACAGAAATAGAGTTTATTCAAAATAACATAATTTTAACACTGCTACTACCAGATATCATTGATAATTTTGAATATATCATTCATGGCTTTGTCACTGTGTTTGAGATTTCCTTGTAATCCAAGTATTTAACAGGTCTGAACCAGTTTACCTTCCAAGCTCAGATAATGCTACATGATGAACATCTCTGAATCTTCCTTTAAATTAACTCAACAGCTAAGAATTATTAGATTGAATACCGGTATATTCCTGTGTGCACCATGTGAGCACATAGATCAGGCCTGAGCTGTAAAACTGAAAATTGTTCAGAGCAGCCTTAGTCAATCTTCAAGATCTGTCTGTTCTGCAGCTTCTAGGAAACTAGATATTCTTTTGGAACTTCACTATACAATCTGCTGCTTCCTTGCTGGAGATTATTTATTTATTGGCTGCAAAGCAAAATAAACAAATATATTTCTTCATTTTTAAAAAAGCTTCCCTCCATTTCACATTACAAGCCACTTTTATAAACAATCTCTCAAGTACCCAACTGCTTTACAGGTAGTCCTCATTAAACAACCATTCATACAGCAACCAGTCAAAATTTTGATGATGCTGAACTTTTTTACTACTGATTCTGTGGGCGTGGCTTAGTGGGCATGGCTATTGGGTGATTGGGTGGGCCGCTGCACTCCCCCTGCCCCATTTTTTGCCTAGAAAGCCACCCTGAAGCCTCCTGGCAGCCAAAAGGGGTATGGGGGATGGCACCACACACCCCCGTGTCCCAATTTTGGCCTAGAAAACCTCCCTGAAGTGTCCTGAAGCCAAATAGGGGTGGGTGGAGACTCCTGAAAGGGACGGGGAGGGGAGGGGCCAATCAGAGGTGGTATTTGTTGGTTCTCTGAACCAATCACTACCAGTTCTCTGAACCAATCACTACCAGTTCTCCTGCACCTGTCAGAACTGGCTCAATACCACCTCTGTGCTGAACAAGGATGACTTAAAAAAGGTCCTCACAGCTGCAGACATCATGGTATCCCCATGCTTCCATGATCGCAGTTCCGGTACTTGGCAACGAGCTCACTATTATTGCATCATAGTGTCCCACAACATCATGTGACTTGCCATTTCAGACTTGCTGTCAGCTTTCAACAAAGTCAATAGGGAAGATAGTATCAATCACATGACCATAGGATACTGAGACCACATGGGATTCACCTAAACAAACAGAGACTTTGTTTGTTTGTTTGTTTGTTTGTTTGTTTGTTTGTTTGTTTAGAGCATTTATATGGTTGTCCTTTGACTTTTGGTGACCCTGGGTGGCTTCCAAAAAATAAAAATTCAATATACAAACAACAAAAACAATAACTCCGTCCCACCCTCCAGCAACAACAATCAATCAAATGAGCCAGATGATTGGCTCCATCGCACTCTGAATTCCTTAGGCCATTAGCAAAACCAGATTTTCAAGCCTTGCAAAAGAGTGTCAAATATCTATGGGAATGATGTTCTCTACAGAGGGAGCCACCACAGAGAAGGCCCTTCTGGGTCATGCCAGATGTACCTCCTTAGGAGAGGGGACCCACAACATTTCCCGCCTCAAGGCTGCCACAATTGTCAGGGTAAGTTACCACAGTCATATCGCACTTCATGACTGTGTCACTTACTGAAAGAAATACTGATCCCAATTACCATTGTTAAGTGAGGAATGGCTGTATAGAAAAGCAATATTTATCGGATAACTAACAATATTTATCAGATTCACAAAACCCATAATATAGGTATTTTGAAAACCCTCTAAAAACTTCCTGGTTTTTGCCATCAGTTTTCAAGCTGGGTTAAACTTTATTAACAAAACTTTACCATCAGAAAACTCCAGAATAGACTGAAAATAAAATCCCAAGAGTCAATGGGAGATTACATTTTGCTAAAATATCTACCTGAGCTGAACCACTGAGTAACCAAGTCACAGATAACTTAATGGAAGCTTTATTCTTTAGTTCCTTGCCTAACTTTATTTCTGCAAGTCCATTTCTATTTGAACTGTGAGTGCGCATTTGTGGTACACAAATGTGTACTGGTGTGTGTGAAGTCATGTGAAAAAAAGTTGGAATTTTTGACGTTTTCAGCTTATTCAACGAACAGATTTGATCTTCATTTCAACAATACTAAGAAATAAGCTATAATATAACAATTATCTTGCATTTACATTGCATAGTCCACTGTGTAATCTAAAGAAACACAAAAATAATTTTTTCATGTGAAAAAAATTAAGAACAGCTCCATTTTTGTCACTACTTCAAATACTTAATATTAGAATCAGGTGCAAATGATCAGAACATTGTTAGAGAGGATCTAAGAGGAACCTTAGACTACAGACAATTAGTTTGATTTGTTCACTAGCTGAAGTTACCATGATTAGTTTGAAAGAGCTCCCTGAGACTTTTAGAAATAATGTTAGATATCTTTAAGTCTGGGAAGGGATTTAAAAAGATTACCAAGCAATTGGCAATCATTCATACCATTGTCCAGTACAGAGGTTCCTAATTTTTTGTCATCACACCTCCACTAAGAGCAAGGGTGGGGAACAATGGGCATGTTATGACTTGTGGAGTTCAACTCCCAGAATTCCTGAGGCAGCCATACTCCCCACCTCTGCTTTAAGAGTAATTTTAATGTACAAACCATCCCTAAAAATCCCTTGAAAAGTGGAACAGCTTGCCTTCAGAAATCATTGGCACTCCATCACTGGAGGATTTTAAGAAGAGACTAGACAATCACTTGTCTGAAATGGAATAGGTTCTCCTGCTTGAGCGGTGGGGGGCTGGACTAGAAGACCTCCAAGGTCCCTTCCATCTCTGTTCTGTTCTACACTTCTCTGCAACATCAAAATGAACACACACACACAAAAACAATACAAACAAATTTTGATGGATTTATTATGACAACGCAACTAAAAGGCTCTTTACATCTTGCCTAGACTCTGTCTTCACCCCCAAAAGGGAAGATTCTCTCACAGTTTTGGAAATCCTTGTCCAGAAGATTATAAGTAGAAACAGTTGCAAACAACAGTTAGCTAGCCCAGACCAGGCTGTCCCAATAAAATCAGCCCAAAAACAGAGTATTCAAGATATTGAAAGACGAATTTATCACATGACCTACAGGTACCTCTTGCCACTATTAATGTCGAAGTCCTTGAGTTTACCATTCGAAAGAAGCTGAACAAATTAGATGTACCTGGGAGGTTTGCCAGAAGGAAACTGTCTTGCTGTCCAGAGAGAACATCAGGGAATGACTAAAATTGCTCATTGTTCCTAGATCAAAACCAGGATTTCTGGAACGATGTGCTCTAGACAAATGAGGCAAAGATAATTTGGCCAAAGTATTAGAAGATAAGTTTACTGAAAACAAAAGGTAGCACTTTGCCAGAAGAACCTGATAGCAACAATAAAGCATGGTGGTGTACAGTTATGGTTTGGGACTGCATTCTTGTATCAGGGCTTGGACTGGGCTTCACCGTCATAGATCTCACTAGGAATTCTTGAATGTAGCACAGGGTGCTTGAGTATAATGTAGGACCATCTGTCAGAAAATTGAAATTCGACCCAATGTGCACTTTTCAACATAACCATGACCCTAAGTAAATCCACCAAGGAATGAGTGGGACAAAAAATGGAGGTTGCTGGAACGGTAATGTCAAAGTCAGGATCTATATTCCATTGAGATGTGGTGGGTGATTTGAAACAGGATGTGCATGCTAGAAACCACTCAAGCACCCACAGCTAAAAAAAAATTCAGAGGAATAGAAAAAAAAATCCTTCCCGTTGGTGTCAAAGACTAGTAGACAGTTATAAGAAACTGTCCTTGAAGATTTTTCTGTCAAAGGAAACAATATTAGTTATTAGAGTCAAAAGTATACTTATTTTTCCCACAGAAAGAAATAGCATATCTGTTGGGGGAGGGGGGGAGTTGTGCAATATATGATTGCAAAGTCTATTTTTCATAGTTGTTTTTTTTTGTTCAATTACATTGTCTTTGTACACTGTTTGAATGAAGATAAAACATTGATAGGTCCACATATATTAAAAAAGGAAACAACTTTACATGGGGTATATTTACTTTTTCATATGATTGCATTGCATACATATATATTGCATTTTACTTTGAAAGTGACTGCAATCTAACACTAGTCAAAAGTCAGAGACAAGAGGGGTGGAAACTGAACCACCCATTTTCATTTGGTTACTCAGATCAGAAATCTGCTAGTAACGTACAGAGTTTTAATTCAGTGAACTGCATAATATAATCAATCAAGAGTAATTACTCTGCTAATGAATTACATTTACATTCCTTTCAACTGACCAAATGATCAAGACATAGTGTGACTGAACAAACAGGAGTGTTCCAGAAGTATTTATGAAATCATTGTAAAATTAATACCGTTAATTAACATTAAAATGGCTTTTATTTCAAAGTGGCTACCTTGCAGAAAAGAATTAAAACCAGAATATTACATTCTGCTATGTGACCACAGGGCATATTGTCAAGTTCAGTAACCTTGTGCTGTTCACTTCTCTTTAAATGCTGCTAGGGTAGGTCACATCTCCCCCAGGTTGTGTCCCAGAATAGAACCGTTTGCCAAAGAATCATCCAGATAATAAACCATCCAATCTCTTGACTTTTTCTCTTACCACAGTTGTGTAGACTTGTGCCACCAACAAAACTGGGAGCAACTTAAATTCAAGTAGTGAACGCATTGTGTTGCTCATGAGCACACTATATAGGAATGGTAGAACGAACAGAAGTAAACCACTTGTTTTGCTGAAATCAAATTAAAGCACAGGCCTAAGGGTATCTTGCAACATTGCCATGATATTTTACTTCACTGTTTCTCCATTTTGGCTGCTTGAAAATGCTTGTACTTCAGCTCCCAGAATTCTGGCTGGGGAATTCATGCTGGCTGGGGAATTCTGGGAATTGAAGTCCACAAATCTTCAAGTGGCCAAGAATGAGAAACACTGCTCTACTTGATGATCACCTTAAACATAGGTGTGAATTTAATTTATAAAGAACAGTAGCCTCTGGATAATATGTTCTGGGGAAAATAATGCAGCGGGGACAGTGCTCTAATTTTAGAACTTCAAAACTTTAAGAGGGAGGCATTACTTAAGCTTGTTTTCTGTTAAAACTGGACTCTAACCCTTGCCCTGTCCAACTTTCTTTACTTAGTTTCTCTTATAAGGAGGATATAAGGAGGTAACTTCTGCTCAGGGGGCGGGGAACAGTTGGGCAGAAGTAGCATCTGGGAAAAAAATTAGGAGTAAAGGTAAACTGCAATTTAACTTCCTCCAATTGCTTTTAAAAGATTCCGGCATTATCCATATTATCAATCTCAAACTAGGCTGTTGGCTGTTGGTTTACTAATATCCAACCACATTTCAATTCTCAAACACTGGTCAATATGGAATTCCATTCCCATTTATGAAACCTAGAATATTAAATATTATATTGAGTAAACATGTGAAGAGAGAGGAATATTGTCTAGGTTTGGGGGCAAACTTCTTTTAGATTACTCTGATGGGTATTTTTTTATATATATTTTTTCTAAGCAATCAATGTGACAGAGAGAAAGAGATCTTTTACAGCAATCACATACAGTATAAATTGATTTAATCTGAAGTTAATTAAAGTTTAAGTAAATATATATTATTCGCTTTGTATTTAATAACTTTCTCACTCTATTACAAGCATTTGACTTCTAAAAACGTATGGAAGAGCTGGGGGCAGGAGTCATATTCAAGACTTTTGAGAGCTGTATTCAACCATGAAAGTGCCAGCATCACTGTTCATCAATGCATGCTGTATCACACTGGAAGTATGAAGGAGTTGTTTTAGGGCTACTTTAGCTAATACTCTGAGGAAAAGCTAAAAGGCTGAAACTGGAGTAGAGCAGTGAAGCTTCTAGGGCTTCCTTGTATGGGAGCTACCTTTGCATATAATTAAAACATTAATGTGGATTGTTCCTTTCCGGACTAAATTTAATCATGAAAGACAATATACCAAAAGTATAATAGGCAAGCATTTAATGCCATTTGGTCCATCTGCCCTAAAGACATGAAGCCAACGATTATTTTTAAAATCAAAAATAATCAATTGAAAGGCAGAGCTCCATAATTAGCAGTTTCAAAAGCGCCTATTGTTTTTAAAATACCCATTTATAGAAGGTGGCTGGAAAGTAAGAATATTTATCTTGTGTTCCATCCACAAATGTGTGGATTTTACAGCAACACGTGGAGCCAATGGAAAATATCTTGTCGGCGTTTCTCTGAAACATTTCAAACCAATATTTATTGAGTTATATTGATGTTCACACTGGGATTGGGACTACTGCACTGCAGTTCCACTCAACCAATTAAATCTCAATGCCAAAAGAAGGGAGTCCTATGCCAGTATTGTGGTAATTAAACCCACCAGAGGCAACTTGGCTGCTGTCCAATTCATGGGAAACATCCAGTGTACAAAAGTTTTTATCAGTGGAATCAGAGCCTCCCGCATATCCACAAAACCTGGTTTATGGATCTGGTAGGTCCTCTAGAACAGCCTGGGATCACAGGGAGGAAAATGGGAGGGAGGGAAATTCCACCATCTACCAGTAGGTCATATTGCTATAAAATGCTGTCTGTCACTCCATGTGGTTTTCAGCTAGGTTGTTGGTAAACACTCAAGTTTTGAAGAGGAACCTTTGACGTTTCAATGGTAAAGGCTGGGACGGTGAGAATGTAAAAAGGTCATAGTAGAGTAAGCCACTTATTTATTTATTTATTTATTTATTTATTTATTTGTTTGATTTATATCCCGCCTCTCTTCCCCCAATGGGGAACTCG
>JANHGC010001056.1:224650-239700 GCA_027560395.1 Boaedon fuliginosus
TATTGCTATTGCTATTTCAGCCACCAAGTTCAACCTGCTGCTCAGTACAGGAATCCAAATTAAATCTTTCCAAACAGAAGGCTAGTTAGGCTGATCACGAACACTTCCAACAAAGAGAAGCCACCTTCTAGGCAATTGGTTCCTGTGCTGAAATGCTCAGCATTTTTTTTCTGCCTTAAGTGGCGAAGCAGAATTTTCCTTCCCGTCACCTAAAAATATTTCTCTGTGTTTTACACTCTGAAGTGGGAGAAAACCTTTCATCATCTTTGTTTGCTTTGAGTCAGTGTTGACTCCTGGCTACTTGCTGAACAAGTCCCAGCAGTTTTGTTTTTCAGATGTGGTTTGCCCTTACCTCCTACTTCCTAGGGATGGGAAAGAATGACTAGCCAAAGTTCCCCAGTAGGCTTCATGTCCAAGGCAGGAATAGAAATCCTGGTCACCCAGTTTCTAGCTTGATGCTTTAACCACTGTATCAAACTGTTGCTCGTAGTGTGTCAGTGCCCTTCAAGTACTTGAAGAGTTCTATTATATCCCTCCCCACATTTTCTTTTTTCAAGGCTTTTTTTCAAGTGAGTTCTTTTTTCAAGTGAGTTGTAACGCACTTATGTAAAGGGATCCCTTGAATTTGGAAATGGAAATTGGTGTTTTCAAAACAAGAACAGATGGGGTTTGTTCCCCTTTCGGGTCTGTTAAATGGGTAGCTAACTTTCTTTTAAATCAAAAAGACAGACTCCAAGGTATCAAGGAGCGCACTGTCAAAGCATACTCACTGATAAATGCCTAATGCAGGATACATATCCAGTTTCTAAATTTCTGTAGTCTAACTCCCTTTTCATTGTAGAATTGTAGAAAACCTGATTAATGTAGACTATAGGAATCTAGTTTTCCTGCTTGTAAGTTAATGGTTAGAGACTTGTCACATTGCCAGTTAAATACCCCTTTAAGAATAGTAGAAAATCAAATTTGTTGAACAAAGAAATAAGGATAAATGTCTTATATGTCACCACAAAAAAGGCTGGAAATAAATGGAATTAACCAGTCGTTAATAAGAACTTTTAAAGAAAATGTTATTGTACATATTTTTAAAGGATTAGTCTGTGAGGAATAAGAAGTTTCATTTGACTTTAGAAGTCAGTTTTTATTAAGACAAGAACACAGCTGTGCACTTCCTGCTTCTTGTTTTATAAGTTTTATTTTCACCTTTCTTTCTAATTATCTTTAGTATAAAATCTCTGTAATTTATACTGGCCATGAGAGATTTTGTCATTGCTTTGTCAACAATACCTCCAAAACCCTTTTCTTATTGTTGAAACTATTGCTTGCCTCAAACTCCTCAATATATATGTGTAATCTGGATCTCTAAGCAGCAAGAAGGAGAACCTGACAGCAGGTTGGATCTAGAGACCCAGATTAGAAATATGTATTGATGAGTTTGAGGCAAGCAATAATTACAGCAATAAGAAAAGGGTTTTGGAGCTATTGTTGATAAAGCAATGACAAATCTCTCATGGCCAGTATAAATTACAGATATTTTACACTAAAGATAATTAGAAAGAAATGTGAAAATAAAACTGATAATAAAACTAATGCCCTTACATAAATCTAATTCACCTAAAAGGAATTATGACTGAGTTAGATAAAATAGCAGGATGGAAAATTCCTCAAGGATGCATCCCATGAAAGCAAAGAAGACAGAACTTCTCAGCATGTTCAGTTCTCATGTTACTTTGCATAGGTATAAAAAGTTCTAATTTCAGCTGGCAGCGATATGAAGTGTGAGCATTCTAGATTCTAAATAAAAGAGCTAAAAACAGTGGGGGGAAAAACCTTCCAAAAAGGCACAGTAATTTTTTTTTTTACAAAATTCAGTTTAATTGATTTGAGCTCTAAATTTGATAAATGCAATTTACTCCAAAAACAGGAAGCAGGAAGTGCACAGCTGTCTTCTAATCTTAATAAAAACTGACTTCTAAAGTCAAGTAAAACTTTTTATCCTCATAGGCTAATCCTTTTTAATGATGTATAATAACATTTTCTTTAAAAGCTCTTATTAATGGCTGGTTAATTCTATTTATATCCAGCCTTTTCTATGGTGACATATATGAAGTTTATCCTTATTTCTTTATTCAACAAATTTGATTTTCTACTATTCTTAAAGGAGTATTTAACTGGCAATGTGACAAGTTTCTAACTTCTAACTTATAAGCAGGAAAACTAGATTCCTACAGCCTACATTAATCAACTTTTCTACAATTCTACAATGTAAAGGATGTTACCATATTTTTTGGGGTGTAAGACACACTTTTTCCACCCCCAAAAGTAGGTGGAAATGTCTGTTTGTCTTATACAGCAAATGTTGCCAAAGCCCTGCCCACCTGCCCCCCCCTCACCTTTGGCCTCTGCCTCTCAGCAACTTGCCTTGCAGCAAACAGCAAACATCCTGTTTCTGCTTCAGCACAGCCTGATTATCACAAGCAGCTGATTGTCAGTTGGATCGGCCTCCTGATAATCAGCTGTTTCAGGCTTCAGTGGTTGCCATAGCCTATTGCCGCCTCTGCATGCCCCATTTTTAGCCTCCGTGTGCCCTGTTTTTGGCCTTTGCACACATATTCCAATCCTTACCACCTGGAATGGACCAAAAAGGGGGTATGCAAAGGCTGTAAATGAAGTATGAAGGCAGCAATAGGCAACCCCTGCAGCCTGAAACAGCTGATCGTCGGAGGCTGATCCAACCAACAATTAGCTGCTTGTGCTAATCAGGCTGTCCTGAAGCTGAAATAGCTGTTTGCTGTTTGCTGCAAGGAGGCAAATAACTGTGAGGCAGAGGCAGATTTTCTTTCTTGTTTTCCTTCCCAAAAGCTAGAGCATCTTATACTGTGAAAAATATGGTAGATTACAGTAATTTAGAAACTGGATACTTATCCTGCAGCAGGCATTTATCAGTGAGTTTGCTAGGACAGTACCTCCTTGATACCTTGGAGTCTGTCTCTTTGATTTAAAAGAAAGTTAGCTACCCATTTAACAGAACTGAAAAGGAAAAAAAAACCCATCTGTTTTTGTTTCAAAAACACCCGTTTCCATTCCCAGATTCAAGGAATCCCTAAATATAAATGAGTTATAAGCAGTGGCATGCTGTTTATAACTTATATATGCACAGGAATTCCTCCTACCAGCTTGAGAGAGTCAAATGTTAAACTTACTAGAATTTTGTGAGGTATTTGGCAGCTGAACTCCAACATTTTAGTGTACCTGTCTAGTGGTGCAGCATGGTGATGTCAATGCTCCCTGCAGAAACGGTTCTTAAACATTTATTGGCATGACACTGGTTATGTCAAAAAGTGGTAGTAAATATGGAAGTATGCATGTCAGGCTTTTAAAATATTCTGAAATAAGCCATTTTAAAATGTACTAAAAAGAACCAACTGTGGCAGGTTGCAGGAAAGCTAATATAAAATATGCATGACATTTTCCAAAGTTTGTGAGAATCTAGGTATTTATTTCTAAGAAACAAAGGAACAGGTTATTAGTTATACAGAGTTATCGTAGTGTTACAGAGGAAACTAATCTTTTATTTCTAATTACCAGGAGGTTGCCTTACACTTTTAGTGGCATTTCTTGATGTGATTTAGTATAAATATTACAACAAGCAGGTGAGATCACAGTATCAGCAGGGAACCTAGATGCTAGTAAATCATTTTCCTTGCTCCATCAATCTCAATTATTAAAGAAGGCAGTTTGTTCTTGGAAAATATCTTGCTGGCATGCACATCTTTTCCAGACCGTGCTTCACATTACTTAGCTAAACAGTTCTGATAGCCAACAAATGCAAGAATAGCCAGCATGCAACAAGATTTCTGATAGCTTTCATATTTCATATTCCTTTTTAATCTGGATTTTGTAGCACATTATTAAAATATATGACAATTATCTAAAGTTTCTGTGATTCATCCCTCAGAGATTTTCCACTTTCTGTAAACTGATTATTTAGAAGTGAAGCAATAAAGGGTAAATTATATAGGTATATAAGCTGTGAGGGTTTTAATATCTACCTACAGAAATATATTAGTATAATACACACTACATATTAGAACTAAAGATACTGAAATGGTACAGAACATTAATTTAGTCTGAAAATGAATGATGCTTTCATTTTCACATATTAGTCAGAAAATCTGTCCTTATTTTTCTACTGCAATTAAACCTACCCTGAAATTATTAGTTCAAACATCAGTTAAAATTTATTTTTATAATAGATAGAATGTTCCTGGTTGTTAAGAAGCTAAATATTTTTAGTTATTACATCCAAAGATATATTTCAATAATTACTATTTCAAAGTTAAATAAACTTTGTGCATAATAACAGAAAGTCAGTAGAAAGATAAGTTTGAACACAGAGCAGTTCAAGTTTACTTTTATTGCTTTAGTTACATCTGGTGCTGATTATTAAACCTCCCCTGTGGCAGGAACACTGTGGCAATTGTAGTTAGTATGACAGGTAGCAGCTGGGAATGCTAACTAGTACAAAATAAGGGAAAACACAATGCTTGTATCAAAAGATATACACTTGCCAGTTGCTGAGCAATCATAATTTACTACACGTATTACTGTAATCATTAAAACTCTAAATGCTTTAGAACAGGGCTGTCAAACTCATGGCCCATGGGCCAGATGTGTCTCATGCTGGCCACAGCCACAACCGGTTTAGCAAAGGGGGGGGGGAGACACGATAGTCATGTGATGATACCGTGACGATGCAAGTTTGACATCCCTGGTTTAGGACCTGCCCACTTGAGGATTGCAAATCCAGAATTAGGCTGTATAAAAGAAAAAAAGTAGTTGGTGTAGTGTTGCCATGTGCACTTAAGAAATGCAAATCCCATTACAGGTAGTCCTTGACTTACAACCATTCTTTTAGTGACTGTTCAAAGTTACAATGGTACTGAAAAAAGTGATTTATGATTGTTTTCACACTTACGACTTCTGCAGCATCTCCATAGTCACATGGTCAAAATTCAGAAGCGTAGCAAATGGTTCACATTTATGATGGCTGTAATGTCCTGGGATCATGTAATCACCTTTTGTTACCTTCTGACAAGCAAAGTCAATGGGGAAGCCAGATTCACTTAACAACCATGTAGTAACTTGACACTTAACAATTGCAGTGATTCACTTAACAAAAGTGACAAGAAAGGCTTTAAAATGGAGCACAAAATCACTTAACAACTATCCTACATAGCAACATAAATGTTGGATTCCATTGTAGTTTTAAATTGAAGACTACCTGTAGAATTACAGCTTCTGAATGTAAGTTCAGTATTTTTTATGTGACTTGTTTCTCAGCACAATGTTTTCCAATGTATACGTGTGATGGAATTTAATCTAGATTCCAAGGAAGGGAGAGAATGCATTCCAGGGGAGCAACTGACAACTCAGCTCAAATAGTTTTTACGAGAGAAAGTGGGTGGGAATGGCACTTCCCTAATAGTTCTAAGAATATATGCCTTATGGGATTGTAAGCATTCTTTAATTTGTCAAGATTCTGTCTGTGGGCAAGACACAATAAAGAAATCTGGAAGTATCATAAAGTGTCCCCCCCCCTTATTTTTGAGCCTAACAAAAAGAAAGACGAGGGAAGAAAGTACAGAGTAGAGAGGAGAGGGGAGAGGAAAGAAAGAGAGAGAGAAAGGGAAAGAGAGAGAAAATATTTTTAATTTTTTCTTAAAAAATAACGATAAAGAATAATAAATGAAGATGCTGGTATGCACTGAGCCAAGGCTGCCTCTTGAATTTTCTCCATGAAGACTTATCCCTGTCCTTCAGGTTTTCTAACAGGGCACCCACTGCACTACTGCATCTGTAAACGAGTCCAGTCCATCAACTTTGTCGTTGATCATTCTCTTCCACTTTTACCTTTAGAGCATTCTCTGGAGAGAGAGATAATGTGTCTGAGGTAATAATTTGAGATATAATGTGAAGTAATAATTAAGAGATATAATGTGTCTGAAGGATAATTTGAGTCTAGTCATTTGTGCCTGAAGTGAAAACTCTAAGCTACTTTGTTTGATCATTCATTTTGTTTGTCTTCAAACAAAGGAATTTATTTTCTTGGATGTCCAAGGCATTATCATGAGCTATTACGTTTCAAAAGTGCCAATACTCTCTCTCTCTCTCTCCTGTTTCTTCAAAGTCCAACTTTCACTTCTATAGAGAGTCACAAGGAATTATTTTTCCTGTGCTACTCTGATTTTTGTAGGTATAGTCGGACATCTGAATATCTCTCTTAGCTTCTACACCAATCTCTACTCTATGGTCTGTTTCTTCACAGTTTGTTCCTTTATTGTTGATTGTTGATCCTAAAAGGTAGAAACTGTCTGTTACAGCTACATGCAATCCTCAGCTTATGATCACAATACAGAGCCAAAAATTTGTAGTGAAGTGATGGAATTGTTAAATGACTGCCTGATTTTTATAACTTTTTTGTCAGTTATTAAGTAAGACATCATGTACCCATAACTTTTGACCTTCCCTGCTGGCTTCCCCATTGACTTTGTTCATCAGAAGCCAACTGGAAACATCACAAATATTGATGACATGCCTGCTGTAAATGTGTGATGGTTGGTTAAAAAAATGAACTATGATCACATGACTGTACGGATGCTGTAACAGTCGTAAGGGTGAGGACTGGGCATAAGTTGCTTTTTTCATAACTTTGAACAGTTGCTAAATGAATGATTGTAAGTCAACGGTCACCTGTTTTATTTTCTCTGTATCTAATTACATTCCTGTTTTTTTCTTCCTCTGTTTCTATTTGTGCATAATAAATACATGTTATTATATGTTATACATTTTTAAATATATCATTGATCTTATCTCTGTCCTTTCGAGAGTTTATCTTCTTTGTCTCTATTATTCATTCTCTTTTTCGCACATTGGCATACCACATGCATACATTTATTGGAGGAAATTGTTTTCAGCAAAAGATGGCAATTATAACTGACAAGGTGAGAAAACTGGGCATTGCTCAACTCTTCAGTCTCTGTAAGTGTATAATATCATTCTATTTGTATTTCAGAATAAATATTCAACTAGCTAGAAAATATTTGTTCCAGAGGTTTTAATTTGGAATCTAAATATACCTTGGTATTTTCCTTTTTGAAAAATAATATGCAAGGACATTTTTTTTTCTAATAGATATCCCACATGAACTTATATGACTTCTCAAAATATCATTAGGCTGCTTTATTACTAGTTTCAGTGATTAACATCACTGTGAGATTATAGAGGTAATTTGTAATTTTATGGGTCTGTTGTATTGCATGAATATTTTTCCGTCCCAGTTTCTTTGAATGTGTCTCAAGTTTATTTTCTTCCTTTTTGTCACTTCTCTATTACCTGACATCTAATCACATCTATTATGGTTGTTATTTCTAATTCCATTTGATTTTTGCTAATTTTATTTCTGAGCAAGAAAGCACAGATACCATTATATCCTAAAACATTATAATATAATGAAGTAAATACTTAATAGCATTTTAATGTTGTAGATAGAAGGAATGATACCGAAGGGGATTTTTACTTCCCATTCCAACAATGCTGCATTCTAAGCGAATGCTGGGACCCACAGGCAAAATTCTATTTAAAATATATAAGCAAACCAAAAGGATTTTGTTTGATTTGCAGACCATGAGTGTTCTTAGTATTTTCCTTCCCTTCCCTCTTTCTTTCCTTCCCTGCTCTCTATCCCTCTTGGTTTCCTAAACAAAATTTTCATTACTGTATTATTTTTTCATTACAATTTGGGATTCCCATTTGAGAGCTCTTCTTCCTAGCCTAAATGAAACAAGTGTACTTCTAGTACTTTCAGAAAACAATATTTCCTTCTCTTCCTTTTTATTTAGAAAAAAAATAAATGCAACTGAGTTCCATAGGTCGACTCATCCTTCCATCCTTTCCAAGATCGGTGAAATGAGGACCCAGATTGTTTGGGGGCAATATGCTGACTCTGTAACTGTTTGGGGAGTGTTGTAAAGCTCTGATAAGCAGTATATAAAAACTGATTGCTATTGCCATCTATGTTGTAAGCCGCCCAGTGTCCTTCGGGAATTGGACGGCATAAAAGTGTAATTAATTAATTAATTAAAATAACACTTATTTTTTCTGCCACTAGCAGAGCAGTGATGGAATGCAATGGCAAAAGTCAACTGCTTCAGTAAACCACTTGCTGTAAACAAGAACAGCCTTATGGGGTCAAGAAAATTATAAATTTGAGGCATTCGATCTGCTATTGCCATTGTAATAAATAAAAGTAAGTAACTTTGGAGAGCCTAGATCACTAGAGAGACCAAGAAGCAGATGATCATGTTATCACCATTTGTAACCTTCCCAACCAACTTCAACAAGCAATGTCAACGGGGAAGGTCAGATTCACTTAATGACTATGATTCATTGAACAACTGCAGTGACTCGCTTAACAAGTTTGTCAAAGGAGATCATCAGATGGAGTTAATCTCACTTGCCTCACTTAGAAATAGAAATTGTGGCCTCAATTGTGATCCTAAATCGAGGACCAGCTGTACATACATACCTATCTTTGATGCATGTACTGAATTCCTACAGGTAATATTTGCTAATGCCTATTTATTAGCTCTAGATTTAAAACAAGTCATTAGAAGGTTAATTCATTCCTAACAGTGCCAAATAAATAGTCTAAGTGCTATAAATCTATAATCAGGAACCTAAGAGATAATCTATTTAGTGTCGCAATCTTCTGCAGAAATCACACTGACAGACTAATGAAAACTGTACTTCAAAAACAAAAAAGAACTTTTTGAGATTATTCTCCAAACCTTAACAAGTTAAATCTTCTTGCTTCTCTTCCATACTGTATAGAACATTATCTTTAATGTTGGCTATTCTCAGAAATAAGGGGGAGCGATGGCTCAGTGGTTAAAGAGGCTGAGCTTATCACCCAAACACCACATAGCAGGGTGAGCTCCTGTTTCTTGCCCCAGCTCCTGCCCACCTAGCAGTTTGAAACAGAGCTTCAAAAAATTTAGCAATCGGTTCTCTGCCCGGTTTCTGGGTGGGAATGGGCTTGGTCTAGTCGGTCTCCTGCACCACAGCAGTGGGGGGTGTTTTCGCAGCCCCTGGGCTGCAGAGGCTTTCTTCGAGTCTCCAGGAGGCCCGTTTCCCTCTCCCTGGGCTCCAGAGGCTCTCTGGGGGCCGGAAACAGCCCTATTTCTGACCTCGCAGAGCCTCCAGTAGGCCTGTTTTCCCCCTCCCCCAGGCTCCAGAGGCTTTCCTCGAGCCTCCAAGACGGCCATTTCCTCCCTCCCCAGGTTCCAGAAGCTTTCCTCAAGCTGCTGGGAGGCCCGTTTCCTCCCTCCCCAAGCTCTGGAGCTCTCTGGAAGCCCATTTTCCCCCTCCCCAGGCTCCGGAAGCTTTAGGAACCCCTTTTTTCGCCCTCTCTGAGCCTCCATGCGGGCCCTGCACTTACCTGGGATGCAAAACGGGCCACGTGGAGACTCCTCAGAGGGGAAGAGCAGGGTGGGAGGGGTGGGATGTGGTGGGTGGAGCCAGCCAGTCATTGCAACTACCGGTTTGGCAAACCAGATATAAAATTAGCATGCAGTTCGCCCGAACCAGTGCGAACCGGTAGCAGCCCGCCACTGGTTTGAAAGCATGCAGATGTGAGTAGATTAATATGTACAAGTTTGGTGGGAAGTTTCGGGTTATGGAAGGTTGCATGACCACAGAAAATGCCTGGACAACACTCGTTCCCTTAGCCAAAAAAAAGAGATGAGCACTGCATCCTAGAGCCACACATGACTGGCCAGAAAAGCCTTTACTTTACTTTTAGCTATTGTCAGAAATAAAAACATGAAAAACGTAAGGGCACAATTGGTGTAAAACATTGCATTTAGAAATTGAGACCACTGAAATATAAGTTGACTGACAGATTTTACAAAAGGAAATATTACAGTAGAAAAGAATAAAAACAAATATTTGTATTAGAGGCTAGAGCTGGTTCATATGCCTCTTGCTGTTCACTGTGCCACTTAGCAGTGGGAAGTTATACCTGGAACATAACAAAGACGTGACATGCTGTTGATTGCATCAGGGCTTGAGAGGCAAAGGAAGCATCTGCCCTGTTCATGCTTAGGGCATCCTTTTATTATTTCTAGTTTTCAATACTATATTGAAACCTCCCTGATTTCTCTCTCTCTCTCTCTCTCTCTCTCTCTCTCTCTCTCTCTCTCTCTCTCTTTGTAAACTAAAATAGAGATCCTCTCTATTTAAGTACTGACACTTCAGACCTACATTGTAAGCATTTTCTACTGCTTGCTATGGCACTTCTTTCAAGAAGATTCTTTCAACCATCAACATATTGCATCAAATACAATTCTTAATCTACAGCGGCTACGAAACTAAGCACCCAAATATGTTCTCAAGGAGACACAGACCAGAAAATTCTTATCACTTGAGTCTCTGAAAAATTATAATGAAATAATTGTCCCTCACAACTGCCCATGTTTAAAACTGTATTTATGTGTTAAATTTTATTAAGGGTGTAAGAATAAGAAAGCACTCTGATATATTCAACTGAAAAGGAAACACAGCAGGTTATGAATTACGAACAAATTGTACTCTTATCCAAATGGCTTCATTAAACAAAATCTTCATTTTTCATTTTTTTCTGAAATATTTTAAAATGGTGGTTGATCGACAGTTCAATAGATCCCACCTCCTCCCATTCCAACCCTGCCCTCCCCACATCTCCTTAGATTTTAAAGTTTGGTTTTAATTTATTTACGTTTTAATGTAGATCAGTGGTGTCAAATTTGCATCATCACAGCATAATCACATGACGTATCACAACTTTTTTCTCCTCCGCTAAACCAGGCGTGGGCGTGGCCAGCGTGTGACGCATACGGCCCATGGGACACGAGTTTGACAGCCCTGGTGTAGTGTAGATATATATTTTTATGGCTGTAAGCTGCCCAGAGTTACCTTATGGTAAAATGGGTGGCAAATAAATTATATAAATCACATAAATAATTAAGATAAATAATAAGTAAGATAAATAAAATAAAAATGGGAAACTACAGCACTCCAAATATTGATGAATTATCATCCTCTGCAACCTTCACTGTTGATTGGTCCCTTGGGAGATGTAGTTTGGCAGTATCTTGGGAGGCCCATGTTCCCCATGTTGTTAAATATGCATTGGATCTGGTGCAGGAAGGTATATCCTCTATCACATAGTACCCCTGGACCACTACAGACTATTTAGTCCCATTATATGTTGTCAACCTGATATCAGTGGTTGCTTCATTTCACAGAGGCATTTTTCTGACTAATTCTGCAAGAGTTCCTCCCGTATAGCTAAAAGACAGCAAACAAATCTTGATCCTATCTTACCTCTTCTTAGTGCTTAGAAGGAAAGGTGCCAGATAAACACAACATTGGACCATTGGCACTGAGCATCATGAATTGACATTGAAGTCATACGGAGAAACTATCAGAGAACGCTGACAAACATACTTCCAATTCTCTACAGAGCTGGTGCTATGTTTGTGGAATTAAGAGTCTGGCCTCATGAGACACAGCTATGTCAAACTCACACCACGCCAAGTCAACAGCCAGCAGTAATATCCCAACTACTATGGAAAGGAATGTAACTGCAGTTCAAAGGCAAGAGACGTTAAGGTTTGTTCCTTTATAGTGGAACACAGAGTAAAGGAAAATGTGTCATATAAAGCAAACTGGGGGGTGGGATTAGCTGCAATGGTTTTTAAGAAATCCGGTGTAGCTTAAGTATGCCTAAAATCATGGTGTACAAAACAATTCTAAGAAGATTTCATTGTGAAGTAATTATACTCTCCACTCTAAATTGTGAATTTGTGATTCCATTAATCACAAGAAAACAGACTGAATCTTAATAACTACTAGATCTTTCCAAAGAAAAATATCACACCTCACACTCTAGTACAAAAAGGGTGTGAAGAAAAACAGTATAGTAAGCAATGGCGACCTGAATTATGTTCTAAACTAGTTTCCAGGTAACTGCCAATTTTGCAAGAGAAACCTTCTCTCAATTTGCATGCAAGCGGTTGCCAATTTTACAATGATAACCAGTACTTTTCAAGTCATTTGGATCATCATTTAAAACTCAAATGAAGTTCCCACAATTATTTTAAAACTGTAGAAGGAAGTATAAGGTCAGGTTGACATGTGTTGCTCATGGTTAGCATAATTAGATTTTCTGCAATGAATAACTTTACATTTCATTTTCACATATTACTACCATATTCTTGGTTTCCTATCTTATAGGCTAGCATCGACATGTTTTAAACATGAAATGCCGCACATTCAAAAGACAAAGTCAACATATTTCAGATAGGAAAATGACTGAGTCAAGCCCTAAAGAGTGCTTAAAATAGATTATATCCATACAATCTGGTTTTTTGTTTTTGTTTTTGTTCTTTCTACTCTCATAAATGGGAGAAACCTTAATTTGGTATGTAGTTTAACTGGGAGCACTTGAGCGGTCTTGTTTGGACTCCAAAGTTAAGAAAGATCAGGACATTTAACAACCAAGTCCCAACTGAAGCCACAACATGAGAACTTAGATATCTATCTTTGAAGAAGTCAAAAAGCAATCTTGTTCATACTGCTGCCAAAAAGAATCCCACTAAGACATGGATTCGAAATCACCAGATGTCAATCTTAATTTGAAGGACACTTTTTTTTAATAAACAGGAAGAAAATTTTCATGGGGATCAACTCTGAGGTATCTCACTTTATTTTAAGAAGCTAAAATGTATTGCTCACTTGTATATTCACAATGGAAGAAAATAACTTGATCTTCAAAAAAACACAAGATATTACACAAGAACACTAATAAAAAATACTCTGGTCCCAATTACTATCATTAACTACCTGTAGGAAG
This sequence comes from Boaedon fuliginosus, assembly GCA_027560395.1. Taxonomy (NCBI): domain Eukaryota; kingdom Metazoa; phylum Chordata; class Lepidosauria; order Squamata; family Lamprophiidae; genus Boaedon; species Boaedon fuliginosus. The sequence continues at coordinate 237,603 of JANHGC010001056.1, forward strand.
TGGAGAAAGATACATTGCATATTTTTACATTTTTATTTGGAAGAAAGCTCCATTAAGCTGGTCAAATTTATTCTGTCCTAAGTGTATAAAGGAGTTACATCTCAAATGAGCAGATGTGTAAGTATATCCCATCTTCATTACTGCAAAAAGGGAATAACTAAAGATAACCTTATCCTACCCATACCCATTGTAAACCTTTTTGCGCAGAGTATAATTTCTAGTCTCTCTCCCACTCTTCTACCCCGTTCTCTCTCTCCACACAAAGCAGAGTAAGTGAAGCCCTAACTATGACTTTTATAATGGCAGCAATATATAGATTTAAAAAAAAAAACAAGAAAGACTAGGTCTGCTTTCTAGCAAAGGGAGAAAACTACACTTTGCTACAGAAAAACTACACACTTACAGCCAGTGAAATGTAATAGTTAAAATACTGGACTGGAATTGTCAAAATCTGATTCAAATGCCAACTTAGATGTGAAGTTTACAAAGGAATTTTTGCTGTCATTTCTTCCTAGACCTGACTGGTGATTCCCAAAAATTTCAGTCAGCATGGCAAGAAATTTGGAAACTGTCACTCCAATATCTCAGCAGAGCACTGAATTGGGGAAATATTTCTCTTCATTGAGATGTGCTTTGTACATATAAAATAGGACACCGATTCCCAAAGAGAACTGAAAGGTTTAAGTTCAGGAAATCATCCACACTATCTTGAACTCATTGGAAAAAAATATTCTGACTCTTTGGGATTATTTATTTTTGTATCTTTGAATAAGTGTTGACTTTTTGTATCTTTGAATAAGTGTTGACCACCTAGACTAAAACCCTGCAGTTCTCTGTGGTAATTGGTGGCATACAAATGAAATAAAAATAATAAATAAATGCTAACAGAAGGCAGGAGTTTTATTCTACAAGTTCATATCCAATGAAACTCACTTCCGTAGCAGCACTTTTGACAGAAATCCACCAGTCAAGCAGCCAGGCCATAGCAATGCTAATTTGTTCAAATGCCTGCAGTAAACAGGGTGGTTTTGAAGTATTTTTAGTTATTACGTATTCTCATAATTTTAAAAAAACATTTGAAAAAAACCCCATCATATTATGGTAATTTAGCCTGAACAGTTTGTACATTTCAAAAGGTGAGAAAGGCACAGAAGATAAGGTATAATTAACCCAATCGGCTTAGTTTATTTTATGAACATTTCACTTACAATCTTAGTAATATATTGCTCTGGTTTAGGCTATTTATGGTGTAATTATTATCAATTAGAAAACTGAAAGTTTCAACCCAACTCAAAGATTATAAAACTAGCACAGCTGGCTATTTCTTGTTTAAAATGTGCCTTCATAGTTTGTAAACTGTAATCCAAACCCTGATAAATCCTCATATATATACTGAGTAATACAGGTAGTCCTTGACTTATGACCAAAATTAAGCCTAAATGAAACATACATTAAATGAATTTTGCTCCATTTTACACCTTTCTTGCTACCCTTGTAACTAAATCACTGCAACCATGTTAAATTACTGGTAGTATACAATTGTTAAGTGAATCTGACTTTGCTTGTCAGAAGATCTCAAAAGGAAATCCCATGACCCCGGGACCCTGCAACCGTCATAAATATGAGTCAGTTACCAAGTATTTGAATTTTGATCACCATGACCATGGGGATGCTGCAATAGTCGTAAGTGTGAACAATGGTCGTAAGTCACTTTTTTCAATGATGTTGTAATTTTGAATAGTCATTAAATGAACTGTTGTAAGTTGAGAACTACATGTAGTGCATACATATTAAAAAGCTGTTCAGTTGTTTCAACTACATCAACTTCTGTACCATTAAGGTCATCATCACGATAATCTTCACACAGTTACAATAACGACAGGTTTTGTTTATTTATTCCCCATCCTATTCTGGCAAACAGACCCTCGGAGGCGCAGTGGTTAAATGCAGCACTGCAGTCTCTGCTGACTTGTTCAGCAGGTTGTCAGGTCGAACCCCCAGGCTCAAGGTTGACTCAGCCATCCATCCTTTCTAAGGTCGGTGAAATGAGGACCCAGATTGTTGGGGGCAATAAGCTGACTCTGTAACTGCTTGGGGA
>JANHGC010001058.1:27394-37556 GCA_027560395.1 Boaedon fuliginosus
CTGGGGATTCAATCTGACAACCTGCTGAACAAGTCAGCAGAGACTGCAGTGCTGCATTTAACCACTGTGCCACCGAGGCCATCTTCTCAAACTTTTATTCTCCAGATGTGTTGATTTGTAATTGCTCAAGATGATTGAGGATTCTGGGTATTGCAATTCAATTTCAGGCTGACGAAGACTTGCACAGATAATGCTGAGCTAGATTTTTTCCCCATAGATACATTTCTTCCAGGTTAATAACAGCTCTGATCATCATGTTCCTTTAGCATCAAGGAATGGAAAAAAAGAAGTTCAAACATATTTGGATTCATACAAGACCTTCTTAGATTGTCATTTTATCTATAATCCAGGTTTGGAAATGGTACAGAGTTTTGTCCTACATCATGCACAATATGGTTAAAAGGATGACAAGTACTATTAATAGCTATTTACGCCCCGAATATGGGACAAGAAAATTTCTATAAGGAGTTACATAAAAAATTGTTGGTTTGGAACATGAAAATATTTGCTTGATGGGCGATATCAATGCAATTAGTGATGTGAAAATAGACTACAAAACAGCATCGATGCTTAAAAAGATAAAGAGAATATTACCAAAAACATTTCTAACCATGGTGGAGGAATTGGGCCTACAAGATGGATGGTGTATCAAGAACCCTGAAAAAAGACAATACACTTTCTATTCAAATAGACATTTATCATGGCTCAGAATAGACATGATATGGATTTCATTATTGCAATTTAAGGTGCTAGTGACAACTTTTAAAACCCTACAAGGCTTAGGAGCGGGGTACCTTCGAGACCACCTTCTGCCACCTTATGCCTCCCAGTGCCCAGTTAGATCCCACCGAGTTGGCCTGTTATGGATCCTATCAGCTAAACAATGTTGGTGCTGGTGGGTTCCCGAGCTAAGGCCTTCTCTGTGGCAGCACCGGCCCTTTAGAAACAGGTACCCATGGAGATCAGAACCATTCCTAATCTGTTGGCCTTCTGCAGAGCCACTAAGACCTGGCTCTGCCGACGGGCTTGGGATTGATGCCCCCACCCTGGAAGAATGACTGTTGATCAGTGTGTGATTGTGTTAGAATATTTTTAATTATTGTATTATGATTTTATTGTTGCTTTCATTGTTTTCATTTGTTGTAAGCCGCCTCGCGTTCCCCTTGACTGGGGAAGAGAGGTGGGGTATAAATCTAATAAAATAAATAAATAAATAAATAAATTTCTACAAAACTTTTAAACAACTTTGAAGACTTTTGTATAGAATAGTACCTGGGCGGACCACAACCCAATATAATTTGTTTGGACAGGACAAAGGAAAAGGTCTAAATGGACGATGAACCAGGCTATTTTGCAAGCAATAGAGAAAGAGTTGGACTTTTTCTTTATGGAAAATAAAAACAAAGGCTATACAGATAGTCTGGGACACATTTAAAGCCTCTACAAGAGGTTTGACAATAACATATATAACAAAGAGGAATTAAAAAAAGGAGACAACTAGAAAGAAGTTGGAAGAAGAATATAGAATATTGGAAAGGGAATTATAAAGGAAGCCATACAAAAAAAAAAACATAAAACAACAAATGGATTTTAAAAAATACAAGATTACTTTGTTAGAAAAGGAGGAGTTGGCACAAAAGATAAAAGGAGCCAACAGAACTTTTTTGAGAATGCCAATAATCCAGGAAGATGGTTGGTGTACAAATTAGAAAAAGAGAGAAAAGAAACTGATTTATCAACTTATAGATAATAAAGGAGTGACACATTGCTCCAATGAACAGAAAAAGAAGATAGTACAAGAATATTATCAACTATTATACCAACAAGAGACCGGAGGATAAAATTAAATCATACCTAGAAGATGCTGAAATATCCAAAACCTCAGAACCAATTAAAAAGATGTTGGGAGAAAAAAAATACAAAGATGGAATTGACAAAAGTGATTAAAAAATAAAAAAATGGCAAAGCTCCAGGACCAGATGGATTACCTGCAGAATTTTATAAAACTTTACAAGAGGTCATCGCAATACCACTTCTGGAAGTGTTTAACGAGCTAATGGACAAGGCGAATATACCAGACATGTGTTTGGAAATGTTTATTACAATTATTCCGAAGGAAAAAGCAGATCATCAGCAAATAAAAAAAAACTATAGACCTATTTCCTTGTTAAATGTGGTGTCAGCATTCCAAGTAAACTCCTCCAAATCCGTTACTACTCAGAGACAAGTTCATCCAAGGATAACTTTTATTTGGAGAAATCATGTTGACACAACTGAATTAATTTCGAAACTAAAAATTATTGTAACCCTTCCCTCAAAAGAATCCAAAACCCAAACCCCCAATCAAATATCATAAATCACATTGTCCAATTACAGTCTTCCACTTGGGGCCCATTCTTCTCTTGCCAGCTGCAGACATCAATGACCTTGAGTTAACTATTTGTTATGAGTACGTCATAAATGTTGAGTGTCAATGTTTTAGGAGATGCTCCCTTTCCCCCCAAAATAGAAGCAAGACAGATGTTCATAAAAAGTAAAAGTATTTATTGAATACAGTCTTAATAGTTGCAGTTAAGTATCTTCCATAAGTAATAAGGGAGGGCATGCAAGCCTACATGACCTCCTGTACCTAAAGCATGTTTCAAAAAAGATAGGTTTCCAAGTGTGCAGGGCCTTTTATATGTGTATATAAGTCCCTCTTTTTCCTCTTGCAGGATGAAGATTGAGAGATCTTTACCTGGTGTCAAATGTAAGTACTAACCTGGATGTAAAATCCTGGCAGACTATCTTCCCACTCATTCATATACCTCCCGCCAATTCCCACACTATAATTTTGGCAGTTTAGAAGTAATATGAAAATGGCTACACTGTGGTTATATATATTCTAATACTGACATGTGGACTATAAGATATATACCACGATAATAGCAGAGAGACTTAAAAGACTCTTGAATGAATTTATTCATACAGACCAAAATGGTTTCTTACCTAAGAGACAAATTAGAGACAATTTAAGGACTGTATTGAACTCTTTGGAATACTATGAAACACCCCCTGAGAAGCAAATGACAATGATGTTCTTGGATGCTCAGAATGCCTTTGACAATGTGAACTGGAAATTTATGTTAATGCAACTGAAAGTGATGGAGTTTGGTGACAGATTTGTTAAGATGATAGAGATGAATTATCACACATAGACAGCAAGAATAATGTTGAATGGAGAAATGTCCAAAAAGATTAATATTCAGAAAGGAATGAGACAAGGCTATCCATTATCACCATTGCTATTTGTGTTGATGTTAGAGGTTTTGAATAGGGGAATTAGACAAGACAAGGGAATAAAGGGATTGACAATTAAAAAGGAAGAATATAAACTACAGGCCTTTGCATATGATTTAGTTTTCATACTAGAAGATCCAAAGAAATCAGGACAAGGATTACTGGAAAGAATAAGGAAATATGGTGAAATAGCTGGATTGAAAATAAACAAGAATAAAACTAAAATAATAGTGAAAAATCTTACAGAAAACCAGAAAAGAGAATTAGAATGAGATTTAGATATTCAGATCACTAAGAAATACTTAGGGATATATTTGACAGCAAAATATACTACAATTAGGAATGATAATTATGATAAGTTGATGAAACAAATTAAGACAGATTTAGAAAAGTGGAAGAAACTTCAATTATCATTAATGTGGAGAATAGCTACAGTAAAGATGAACACTGCCAAGGTTTTTATATTTGTTCCAGACAGTGCCGATAAAATTGGAGAAAAAGTATTTTGAGGAACTTAATAAGATCATCTTGAAATTTATATGGCAAGGGGAAAAAGCAAGAATTAAACTAAAGTTGTTACAGGATTTATTTAATCATTTATTTATTGCAATTTATTGGCCACCCAATTCCCGAGGGACTCTGGGCAGCTCACAACAAAATACAACAATATAAAACAGTTCATTATGTGTTAAAATTCATTTAAATTAATAAAAACATTAAAAATTATTAAAAAAACTATTAAAACATTCTTCAGGTGTAGCCCAACTCAGCCTGCTGAAAGAGCCATGTTTTGAGGGTTCGGCAGAAGATCAGGGATAATCCAGATCCTGGCAGGAGTTTATTCCAGAGGGCCAGAGCACCCACAGAGAAGGCCCTCCTCTGAGAAACTGCCAGTTGACGTTGTTTGGCTGATGATATCTGGAGGAGACCAACGCTGTGGGCCCTCGCAGGGCGCTGGGATGATGATAAAAGGCGGTCTTGTAAATGGATGCAAGAATTGGGGGAGGGGGGCTTTGATCTTCCTGATTGGGAATTGTACTACCAGGCTGCAGAATTGATGCAGATGAAAGCATGGATACAACTGAGAAATGTAAGATTATTAGCGTTAGAAGGTCATGATTTACAAACTGGTTGGCATACTTTTTTATGGTAACAAGGAAGCAAAACACACGGTTACTTTAAGAAACATATGGTAAGAAATGTATTATTGATGATATGGGAGGAAACCAAAGAACAACACTATCTGAAAATTCTGGAATGGCTTTCAACAATGGAAGCAATTATACACACTAATTTTATAAATTTGGGAAATATTGTTAGATATAAAGATATATTAATTGAAAATGGGGAACTCAAAAAGAAACAGTAGTTGATGGATCAGGGAATCGATATAACATGGTACTCACAATTGCAAATACAATCAAGGTATGAAAAAGATGTAAAACAATGTGTTTTTTGTGGGAAATATACTGAGCTGGATGAGATATTGGCAGGAAAAGATGAAAAATTGATAACTAAGCTATATGATTACCTATTAAAATTTAAACTGGCAGAAGAACAAGTGAAGGAAACGCTGATCACATGGGCAAATAATTTTGGATATACTATTGAATTAGAAAAATGGGAAGAACTTTGGGAAAGAAATTATAGTTTGACAATGTCAACGGCATATAGAGAAAACCTATATAAGTTATTTTATAGATGGCATTTTGACCCTGTGAGACTGGCGAGGGTGTTTAAAAATAAATCTATTAAATGTTGGAAGTGTCATCAAGAACCAGGATCATATTATCACATGTGGTGGACTTGTGAAGAGGGAAAAAATATTGGTTGAAAATACGTGAATGGCTAGAAAGAATGACTTTACAATATATTGAGATGAAACCAGAAATATTTCTTTTGGGGATTATACCAGAAACATATAGTAAGGAAGATGTTTACTTAATGGTTCATATATTGACTGCAACAAGGTTTGTATTTGCGCAACAATGGAAATGTTTAAAGATATCAAATGAAGATGATGTAATAAAGAAAATTTTAGAGTATGCAGAAATGAATAGGTTGACACTGGGAATTAAAGGAAAAGATGATACTGAATATTATAAGATATGGCAAGTATTTTATGATTGGTTAGATAATAGATTTGAAGAAACGTAATAGAATGTATTGAGAATATACTGAATTTTGAACAGTAACCAACTATTTTATCTATTACTAAACAGATTTGATATATATTTGAAATATTATGATTATGAAATGTTTTATTTGTATTTGAATTTAACGATATTAGAAAGCACATACTACTTTGTAACCCGTATGACCCGATGTCTGATGTTTGATGATGTTGAATATATTAAAAATAAAAAACTTTTTTTTAAAAAAAAAATAAGTGTATGATGTAGGGCATTGTGTGTTGTGCATACCTAATTACTTTAGTAGCTCTTAAATTCGTTCTCAATCAGATTACGCTTTCCATTTGGATAAAATATCTGTAGTGAGGTTATTTCTGATGTATGGTATAATTTGAATTATTACAGAGGGCATTGTTTGTATTTCACTGGTATTTAAATTACTTTTTTATTTTGAATTCTTGAGAAGCTATATGTCAATCGTCCCACTCAGTGCATGCAGCAAATGAAGAGTCCTAGGCCATTCTTTGTTTCCAAGAGTATAATTTACTGAGCATATATAGATATGGAAGAAGTGAAGCCAATTCTAATGGTTTCACACACAAATAACATAGTTAAATGTTCGCCTTTTCCCTGGCACTCCCATTGTCACTTTACTCCATCCAATCAAGTATGTTAAGTTTGTTTGGGGAACAGGCTCTAGTGAACTTTCCCAGGTAATGACCTTGGAATGCTGGAATGTCTAGCTGTGGAGTCTGTGATATTTCATTCTATTACCCCTCCCATGCCTTCCAACCCATAATTTCCCCCATTGCTTCTTTCTGAATGTGAGCTGGGATAATGAAATGAGCCAATACATACTTCCCCTCCAAAATGGTCTAAGCCCCAGAACTCATTGTAACAGCATTGCCAAAAAGGCATTAAGAGTTCTTAACCTAATTTTGCGAAGCTTCTTCTCCAGTAACGTTGTATTACTAACTAGGGCATACAAAACCTTTGCCAGACCAATTCTCAAATATAGCTCATCTGCCTATACATGATTGAGCAGGTCCAGAGGTATTTTACAAGAAGAGTACGTCCCTCCTCTACCCACAATAGGCATGCCATGAGGCAGGCAGCAGCTCTCCTTGTCACAGTGGAAACCTCTGGTAGAGCTCAGGTCTGGTTTTCCCATTTTTATAGAGGGCACACCCCCGCTTCCCCCACTGTGAGCTCCTTGCCTCTCAGCTGGGTGGCAGCTGCGACTCTCCTGTCCTGTGTGTTTGTGAACCTCCATTAGGTCAATCTCCACCTCACTGGTCATGTGATGCCATGCCTGCAGGGTTCATGGCACCCCGTGGGACAGGCAAGTGTGGTATAACACCTTATTCAGTCCCTCTCTGAAGTGAGTGACCAGTGGGCACTCAGGGCAGTCCCCTTGGTGACTAGGAATTGACAGAAGTCTTGTATGTATTCTGTCACTGGTTATTTCCTCTGCTTCAAGGTGCAGATGTGGGTATCTATACAAAGGGCTGCCAGAGGGTACTCAAAGCACTCTCATAAGGGCTGCATAAAGGCAATGAGATCAATCAGGTCTGGAGCATCCTTGTCATGCAGGGACACCAGCCATTCCAAGAGGGCCTCCTCCAGGTTGACAGTGATGGCATAGATCCAGGTCACATCGGCATAGATCCAGGTCACATCATCTGGGTACATCACTCTGTAGTGCTCCATGTGGTGCCAAGCCTGAACCAAGAAGTAGCTAGGCAGTTTGGGTACCCATTGAAGTGAGACACAAAGGGGGGTGGCTTTTAGCATTTCCTTTGAATTAGTGATTCTGTGGTTTATTCTAATATTTTTTTAAAATCCTGGTCTGAAGCTTTTCTTTTTCTTAAATAATGTTTTTACTTTATTCTATTTTCGTATTATATTTTTCCTTCTTTTTAATACAGAATCAATATTTGGGATGAAACACTGTGATGCTTGCATATAATACTTGGCTTTTCAAAATTGCTTTGATAGCTCATGACTTATTATTTCAACCATGATCATAAAATAAGCTTATTCTAATTCTGGGGTATAGCCTTTTTTTTTTCATTTCTGCAGGCTGCTCAGAGCAGATCAGCATACAAAATGTATACTGGCTGGATGGTATGCCTACAAATCTCCACCAGTGGGCAATAAAGACTTGCTTTACCTATTTTGAGTTTAGATATGTAGCTGCAATAGGAAATAAATGATAGAATTACTGCTATAGTCTCCTCCTAGCTTCATAACCAATTGCCTGTATAAGCTGTTATCAAAATGAGTCTCCTTCCCCACCAGATTTCCTTTTCACAGAGAGATTCACTCCTCCTTATAATCAAACAATTGCTCTAATATGTATCTCTTCTTTCCTCCTTCATTTCCACCCATAGAGGAAGAGGGGTGGGGAATACCATTTGAATGCTTTGATTGACAGCATGAGTATTCTTTTCTAGGGAGTAATTACCTTACAAGATCCAATAGATAACACATATGGCTGAAGGTTTTAGCAAAGGTGGTTGTAGAGGTGTGAAATGAAATATTACATTATGTTGCATTCCAGACAAGGAGCTGAAATTCAACTTTGATTGTATTGTGGAGCTGTACACAAGGAGAATCCATACAAATAAAGAAACCTTTTGGAGAGAATTGCTTGTAATCAGGCAGAAACTTGTGAATGCTGCCTCTATATGTCTGTACAAATGGTCCTATAGTTTCAAGGGGGGAAGTTCAGTCTGTTTTACAGCACAGATAGTTTTCAATGACATAAATATTATCCAGCATGGTAGAGAAGTAGATTGGGGGTGGAAGTTGCAACTATGAAACCAACTATGGTTCCCTACATAAAATCCTAAAAATGTTATGAGTGGCTAGGAATCTAATTCTTAGAAATCTGGTGACCCTCATGGAAGAGAAATTCTATTAATGGTGTCGTGAAGATCAGGGATGTATCACTAGAGGGATCACAAGCAGGAAAGAGGAGGTCCTAACCCTCCTATTTAGGGCTTTAGTTAGACTCCATTTGGAACACTATGCCCTATTCTGGAGACCTAACTTTAAAAAAGATAGTGATAAGATTAAGCAAGTCCAGAGATGGGCAACAAAAATGGTGCCAGTTTTGAGGGATAAAACATATCAGAAGAGCGTGGAAGAACTGAGTATGTACAGCCTGGAAGACAGGAGAAAAGAGGGGGGACATGATTGAAACCTTTTAATATATTAAGGGCAGGGGTGGGTTCCTACTGGTTCGCTGGTTATGTGCTTCATGGGAGCGCTTGCTGATCGCCTGTCAAATGCGCATGAGCGTGATTGACTTAGAAAAAAAAATCATGAACATGGGAGCATAACATCAAACTGACAGAAGGGAAGTTCAAAAGTAATGTTAGAAACTGTTACTTCACAGAAAGAGTATTGGCAGCTTGGAACCAATTTCCAGTGGAGGTAGTGGGTCATTCATCAGTAACTAAATCTGGGTATGCTTGGGATAAACGTATGGACCAGGAGGCTCTCCTTACAGTCACTCATGTCCTTGTCACTTCTTGATTAGATTACTGTAATGCACTCTACATGGAGCTGCCCTTGAAGAGCACTCGGAAGCTCCAATTGGTCCAGAATGTGGCTGCGCAAATGATTAAGAGTGTACCTCAGTGCACCCATTTAACACCTCTCCTCTGCGAGCTGCACTGGCTCCCAATAGTTTTCTGGGTGCAATTTAAGGTGCTAGAGACAACTTTTAAAGCCCTTCATGGCTTAGGACCGGGGTACCTTCGAGACCGCCTTATGCTGCCTTATGCCTCCCAGCACCTGGTTAGTTCTCACAGAGTTGGCCTTTTAGCGACCCGTCAGCTAAGCAATCCCAGCTGGTGGGCCCCTGGTCAAAGGCCTTCTCTGTGGCAGCACCGGCCCTCTGGAACCAGCTACCCATGGAGATGCAAACTGTCCTGAATCTTTTGGCCTTCTGCAAAGCCATGATGACCTGGCTCTCTTGGCAGGCCAGGAGTAGGTTTCTACCAGTTTGCACCTATTCTCTAGAACCGTTTATTAACTTCTAAGCAGTTCAGAGAATGGGTTGTTAGAAGAAATATCTTTTTTTTCACTTGAACAGAAAATCCTGCAAAGAAGGCAGGAACTAAGCCTAATCTTTATTGCCTTGCAGTACGCCCAGACTGCAAGGCAGTTTCAGTTTCTATTTCCCCCTCCCAGCAGCTTGGCTGCTCTTAAAGGGGAAAAGTTGTTTAAACTGCTCTGTTGGGAGGAAATAAACCCCCTTTGGAGTTCTTTGAAGAAATAGTTGAGTAATGAAGCAGCTGCCACAAAGCAACTTTTAATGACAAGGCTAGAAAGATTGACATTCAAACATGAATTTACATACTCTTTTTGAGTTTTGGTCTAAAACTGGTTTTTGGTGAAGTTTAATTCTGTGCTTGGTGAGGTTTAATCCTGTGTTCATTGATGGGATAATTTTCCCTATTCAGCTTTGTTTGGAAGGAAAAAAGGTTAATCTCTATCCCTGAAAACAAACTGGGTTGAGAAATCTGGATAGTTCCTGTGTCTCTTCTGGTAATGAGCAAGAGTTGGGGGCTAATAGTTATCACTGCATTTTAACTATTTTAATTCCTCAAAGTACTCTGGCACACTGACTGATTTGTAACTCCAGTTTGCAGGTCTTTTTATTCTAATGATTGGTATTTAGGGCAGCTTTTTGCAAGCAAAGAAGCTTTTTGTATTTTTGTACAGGTAATCCTTGACTT
>JANHGC010001062.1:0-10728 GCA_027560395.1 Boaedon fuliginosus
TCCACGCCCAGCCGCGTCCACCAGCACGCCGCCCTTGCCAGCACAAGCCATGATTCCTCCGACCACCGAGAGCTGAATGCAGCCTCACTCTCGGCGTTCCCAGCTCCTCTGATCTAACTGGCTGCATTGCTCCACATCTCGAGCCGTTGGAGCCCAAGTCCGATGCTGCGGGCTCAAAAAGAATGCCAGCTGATTGAGTCTCCAGCCCTTCACTCTCCCCATGCCAAGGCTACCCGAGACTAGCCCCAGAGATAAAGAATTTTCCCAAGATTTTTCGGAATTTTCCCAGCAGCAGAGAAAACGCGCCTCTCTGCTGCGGTCGCCATCTTGGGTTCAGGATAAGTCCCACAATACAGAGAGCAGGAGAGAATGGGGGTTGCAAAGTGATTGTTGGCTTTGATTGAATTGCATTATGGACAGGAAATGCATATGGACAGCCCCATTAATTTATACAGCATCAACTTCATTTTGATAGCTATATTATGTATCCTCATCTACTCTGCAGCCTACCCTCCACACCTACCCACTGGCTACCAGTCCTTAGCCACATACATCCTCCGCACGTACGACAAGAAGCTCTTATCCGGGAGTACAGTAAGATCCTGATAAACCCCTCTCTACCTATCCATGGCTTTACTTCTGATCTCTCAAGATGCTGATTAAAGTCAAGAAATGCACCACTTCTCACAGGGTTTAAGGTGCTGGCCGAACACCTGAACATCGCACAAAAGTGGGTGGAAGAATGGAGTAGCTGTATCCTCAAGATATCTACAAACATATTAATCCTAATAGTATACCTCCAGGATTTAATTTACCTCGATATATATGGTGACCCACAACAGAATTAGAACATCTCATGGGGTGTGTGCTGAGTCTCTACATAAATGGGGAAAGATACCTTCAGCGCAATGTGATCGTGGAGCTCCCCGACAGACTATCCAACACATAGTGAAGGAGTGTACCAACAGAAGATACCCAGGAGATTTTGAGGATTTCCTCTGCATGACAGCTACTGACTGGATTTCCAAACTCGACATTAAACTCTGAAATGTTACTTGTTTTCCTCTTAGGTTTTATTGTTTTTTAACTGTTTTAATTTGTAAATATGAAGTGCTTTTAATATTGTGTATGACCAGCCATACGCTAAATAAATAAATAAATAATGCAGCCTAAAATATTGCTGCTTCATGGAAGTTCCTGTTCTATTCAAGAACTAATCCCCAACAATTGTAATAAAGTTAACTTCCATTTCCTTAATCCTGCTAACAAAGTCAATGGTTGTGTTGGACAGGGGTTAAGGAAGCTGAATCTCTGGCAAGAGGTGAAAGTGGATAAAGTTGATCAGTGTAGCCCTTGGCAGCATTTCCTAAGTAAAAATAACTATTCTCTCCCAAAGAATGAAGACTGAACTAGAACAAGAAAAATAATTATGTAAAAGAGCCCAAAGGCTTTTTTCCAAAAAGAAATTGGACTTTCTTGAGTTTTTTTCCCTTGAAAATATTCTGCTTTTCATCTCCAAGAACCTTCTTCAGTTCATCCAAGCTTCTCAACCAGGCTTCTTGGATGCAAAACAATTTAAAAAAAAATGAAGCAACAACCATTTCAACAATAAGTTTGGCATTCCTTATAATGCTGAACTTGTTACAGCCTCTCCCTTTCTGTTGGTGGACTTTGGTATAACTTGCTTTATAGGTTAACTTTATGGAATGAGAATGAAAAACTTCCAACTCAACAGATTTTGTTGAACCACAATTCCTAACAACCATAGTTGGCATGGCCAATCATGACTTTTTAATCTTACATCCTTATAAATATCAGGGGCCAAACTCACTGCAGAGAATAGCCAGAATATATCCTATCAGTCACCACATTATCACCCTTTAAAGAAAATGTGAATCAAGTAACACTATTATGGATATTTTTACGTAGTGTTTACCTGTTTCTTCATCTTTTAGCCCATTTGATCAAATCATTCCCATATTTCCAGTTTACTATTGCTGGCTAACAACAAATGAAAATTACGTTTAGGGCTCCTTAAAATTATTCAAGAGTGAAAATACGAGAATGCTACATGTCAGGTTTTTCTTTTTTTATGTAAAATAGCAATATAAAAAACTGGTCACTTCTACCGTGTTTCCAAATTACAAATCAAAACATACAAGCTACTAAAATACAGCAGACTTTATGTGGCTTTGCTGTTTGTTAAATATTCTTGACAACTGGAGTTTGAACAGAAATAATTGCAACCTTCTAAATGGTACAGGTAATACTTGACTTAAACTGATTGCTTAGTAACAGTTTTAGAGTTACTTATGACTCAGATTTGGAGTTCCGACAGTTGCTTCCTCATGGCAACGAGCAAAATCGGCCCATAGCAAACCTTTAGCAAAGTTTGTTAAATAACCACTGCAAAAAAGGTGGCAAAATCAGATCAGTCTTGTGGGTGACCCAATGTATCACTGTCAAGACATACAACTGTAGTGGGTAGGCTCCATTATGATCATAGGTTGAGGACTACTTGTACTTAACTGCAGCTTTCAGCTATCCTAGCAGAATGGGAGACCTAAATATCGCATGGGTCAGAAGATATCTGTAGACCCTTCATATTCTGGACATAGTTTCAATTCCTCCCTTTGCAATGCTACTATAGGGCTCTGCATGCCAAAACTAGACACAGGGACAGTCCGCTCCCCCTCCATGCCATCACACTGCTGGACATCTAATTCGTACAGTGCTGTCTAAGGTCTATACCCCAAAGGTGCTTTTTCAAAAGGCAAATGAACTTTTGTTTTTCTTGAAAAAGTATCTTTGGGCCAACCATGACCTGGATGACTGAGAATCTCCACAGAGATCTAATCTCTATTATATTTATCCATGTAGTGTGACTGTAGTAGTATTATTTATCCTTATTATCTTCTTCACTCCCTTTCATTGGTGTTATTATTATGACTACTATTCTGTTGCTTTGCATGTATACTGGGTGCTTTTGTACCGGAGACAAATTCCTTGTGTGTTGAATGACACATGGCCAAATAAAAGTTAAATTCAAGTCAATAGTTCCTAATAGGAAATGATGGGAATTGTAGTTGAGTTATATCTGCCCATATGCACCCTTTGTACCTCTGACATAGAGGTATGGATTGGAAATGGGCATTCAAGGAATGTTTTAAAAGTAATTTAGGTAATTTATAATTTGAAATTAAATCCCGCAGATGCCCAAATACAACTTTTCAGGATTATCATAATACAATCATCTACCAAAATGCTAATACTGAACTCAAAAGGATTGTCAAAAGCCGTAATAAAACGAACCACTCTGAACAGAGGATAATGACTATTACATGCCACAAGCAGATCATTTTATTCCAGGAGGGCTCTTGTACAATATTGCAATTTGGCCACATTACAAAGCTATAATTTATTTATGTACCTGTAGCAATTTTCAAATTAAAAAAAAAAAAACCTTTAAAATTTAGAATTTTACTACAAGAGGTATGTACATAACAAAAAGAGCTTGCTAGCCAGAATGACAGCTGAATGAGTGGACCCATTCTTTACACCACTTCAGAAAGTACCGGAACATCTAGCAAGACCAGGCAAGTCAGGACGAGCTACTACAGTCTTTCATCCAAATCAGAGGGCTTCAAGGCATTTATTCCAGGTGGTTCAAGTGAGCATCCCTGGATGGAACGTTACCATTTTGACCATTTGGTTCATCTTTCAGATCATATGTACATTTCAACAAAATAAACTTTTAAACCCACTATTTATTAAATTTATATGCCGCCCTGATAGGGCGACTCAGGGCATAAGTATGCAGCTTACTTATTGCCAAATGTGGTACTTGAGTAGCTCACGTACACTAAAGGAACACCAGGCTCTAGTGAATGGGTAGTTCAATAGAAAAATGTTGTAGGAAAAGTTTCAAGACTTTGTTCCTAAAGTATAGCTATGCCTGTTTTAAAATCAATTTTGAGATATAAATGATGGTTGTCTATCCTTAGGCTCAGAGGGATATGTATTTACAAAGGAGTTTATAAGAACTGAGTTGCAGCTGACATTTAATCACTATCATCAGATCCACGATAGGAGCCTCGTTCAGAAGCCTCGTTGTTGGAAGCCTCTGGCTCAGACTCATTAGCCGAGCCCTCGTTGTCAGAGACTCTCTCTGAATCTCTGTCAGAATCAGGACTGCGGGAAGCTGGGCGAGATTCGTTCTCAGAACCACCAGACGGACTTCTCCCTGACTGCACAGACTCATTATCCGACTGCTCCGAATCCGACTGTCTTCTCTTTCTCACGGAACCGTCACTGTCTGAGTCTTCATCCGAAGGGCGGGCACTGGATCGCCTGGGACTGCCTCCCTCGCTGCCAGACTTGTTACTGTTGTCCATATCACTGTCAGACACAACATTTTTATTACGCTGCTGCTCGGCATCATCTGAGTCACTGTTGCTGTTCCTGGCATTGCTGTTCAAGCAAAGAAGAGAAAATAAAATGCAAACATCTGAAGCAAAACATTAAGCTGTATTAGAAATACTACAAGTTCCTGGGAGTTTTGTTAATTTCGTCCAGCATGATAGATCTTAAGCGAAGACAATTAGATAAAATATCATTTGTGAGAATTTGTTCTTCTTTATGTATGGTATATTGAGACTGTCCCTAAGCTGTTTGTTACCTCTCTAGTTTTTGAGATGTCACCTTACACCTTTTTATATAATTTTGTAGCCGGGAAAGAAAGTACTGATTAACCACATTTATACATTTTCAGGATGTTTAACTATGCATAACTGCACTTAAGATGTTACTGAAATATTTTGAATAAAGCCATCTCAAACATGAAAGATCATTTCTGATCTTGAAACAGAGTTTAACCCAAAAACACTTCCCAAATATTCTAAATGGCTATCTTTGGAGTGCAAATTAGCTGTTTCCCATTTGAAGTAAGGTATTTCTTGAACCAGAATGTGTTGCACAACATTAGTGCTTTTGGTGAGTTTTCCACATAGACACAGAATTATCCCCATTCACAGAATAATGATTAAGTACATTGAGCATGAAAGCCAAACAAAAGCTGTATCTCTTTAAATTTCCTTCCTTAGCGTAATACTTCTTTAGGTCTAAATGTTAGGTTGGTCACTTACCGTGAACCGTCATTATAGCTCTGCAATGGGATTGGTGAATGGGGGTGATGGGGCCTACCCCCCAAACACCCATTCACCTATTCCATCGTGGACAGCCACTGGAGAATTGGAGGTTCCCAACAAAGAAGTGTTAAATATTACCAACATTTACAGGTAATACTCTCTCAAAGACCACAATTAGGACATGACATTTATTAAGTGACATGAACGTTAAGTGAAACATCATGTGACTGTGCCCAACTTATGACATCCATTCTGCTGCAGTCATTAAGCAAATTCCCTGAAGTGCAACATCACATTATCATAGCAGCTTCCCCATTGACTTTGTGTGTTGGAAGCCAGCCAGGAAGGTTGCAGTTTGGTCTAGTGGTAAAAGGCCCAGGCTAGAAAGTAGGAGATTTTGAGTTTAATTCACGCCTTAACCATAAAAACCAGCTGGGGGACTTTGGTCCAATCACGCTCACTCAGTCCAACCACCTCATAGGGTGTTGTGAGGAAAATAGGAGGATGAAGGTGTATTGGATGTTTGCTATCTTGAGTTATTTGTAAAAAAAAATAAAAATAAAGGTGGAATATGAATAAATAAAATGGCAATCACTTGATTGTGGGACACTACAACCATCATAAATGACTCCATTTTTATGAAAATAAATCAATCACTAATTACTTCCAAAGCGGGAACATGTACAACATACCCATCATCAGCAATTTTGAGTTTATCTTCATCAGATGAGTCATCGCTTGATGAAATGATGGCTTTAGATTTGATTTTTCCTTTCATTGAAAGAGGCAAGCGTTCTGGTTTGGACTACAGAGAGGAAAAAAAGTGATAGAACTTGTAAAGAAAATTGATTTTCAGTTCTTTAATAAAAAATACTATTAAATATTCCTATTACAGAAGCTTATGGTGGAACAGTAAAATGATTTAGCTATAAGGTGGCTACGCATTTCTCTTTCTATCTATGTCTTATTAAATTATAGCTGATCCCATTGGTCTAGAATATAAAAGTAATTTCCAATTGCTAAAGATTGAACTAAAGAACTATGGAGAAAAACTATTCAAACTTTCAAGAAACTTCTAAACTCTGTAACTCTGTCATAAGAAAGGAGATTATTATATGCTGTGAGCCTGGAGATGCCAGGATACACATGAACATCTCCTAGAGCTACCTACCACCTTCATTCAACTTTTTGTATTAAAAATGTTTCAAATAAAAAAAAAAAACAAGAACCAAAAGCTTATCCTGGAAGAAATAAGCTCCAATTTTCCATATCTTCAATTCTAAATTAATTAATTAAAATTAAATCACCTAAATTAATTTTAATTAATTAAAAGATGGAGGAAGGAGCAAGCAATAAGAAGAACTTCTAAAGAGTCTCAACCTTGATTAGAAACTACAAATGATTAAGGATGCTAGCGTTCTGAAAGGAAGTGTGTCAACCTATCAGATAAAGGTAAGCAAAGAAACAAAGAGGCTCAAGGGGATTGAAGACCCCATTTTAGTGAATCAGTGTTTTAGAACTGCATTACATTTCCCACTGGAGCCATTTTGTGAATGGGCAAGCTCTTTTATAACATGTTCTTATAACACTACAAATTATGTTCATTAGCTTGGAAAAGAGGGACCTCTAGCTAAGGTCTACGCTAAGCTAGAGTTCCCACTTCCAGCCACCTCAAGTTCCCCTTAACTGGGGAAGAGAGGCGGAGTATAAATCAAATAAACTAAACTAAACTAAGCTAAACTAAATTAAGATGCTTCCGAGTCTTCAATTTAGTTCAAATAGAAATAAGTGAAGCAATGTTAAGTCCAAGCAAGGATGGGTACTTCCAGTACTTTCTAGGACATTCTACCATGCAACCTTCAAGATTTTTAACTAGACTCAAATAGCACTTAAATGAAAAAAGTTATAAATCATACCATTCTTCTCCTCTCAGTTTTGGCTGGGCGGCGCTTCTTCTGTCTGGGTGCTGCCTCGTTTTCATCATCATCAGTATCACCATCTCCTTTTTGAGGTCTTAAGAAAAACACACACCCAAATAATCAATGAAGTTCTATAAACACAGTGTCCTGATCAGATCTCTACCATACAAAGAAAAAAACCCCTACCGATTCTTCACTTTTTCTTACATAAACATTTTCGATAAATAGTTCCAGAACTTTACATTAAAATTACTTAACAATATAGACAAACTTAAGAGTATCATAGGATTGGTCTCATGTTTTTTTAAAAAAGCTCACTGCAGATCTAATTCTTGAAATAATTTCAAATAATCTTTCACATATAAAACAGCAATTAAAAACTTGTATTTACACATCTACAATAGAAAAAAAGGCACTCGTAAACACCAGTTCATAATAATGCCAGAAACTGCAGTTCAGATGCCCTGGCTAGGCTCTAAATGTTTCTATGAGTACACATCAAGACTTCTTTGGTTCCCCACTATCAAAAACTGCTCTTTTCTGAATTTAAGGAATGTAGAATCAGGCAGCAAGGCAGGTTAGAGCAGTGATGGGAAAAAAGGAATTAAATTTCCCAATGTGAATTATCGAATTCACTGTACACCCTCGTTTCCCTCCAAAGGATTTCACCTTCGTCGCTTCTTCTTTTTCTTCTCTCCATCCTCTTCTTCGCCATCTTGTTCACTGCCACTGCCCTTCCTCCTCTTTTTCTTTCTGGATACCGGAAGGTCTTCATCACTGTCATCATTGACAAACTCATCAAATTCTCCAGTTTTTCTGGAACGCTATCACCAAATCACAAGTCACAATGCATTGTTATTTTTAGATGAAAATCCGCTGCCTAATCAAGCATTTTGGAAGTGAGTTGCACTCTAGTTTAAAAGAATACAATGTTAGAAAATTTCACACTTAATTTACGGGATTTCTCTTTATCCTTCTTTTCAGAATTGTTATTCTTAGGATTCACATTATGCAAACACAGATTAACACAAATCACAAACTGAAAAAAAAAAAAAGAATAGTAGAATAATCCAATTGGTCTTTAATCTTCTAACACTACTTTTGCTAACTAACACTAACAACTGTCAGTCATTCGTAACTAAGAGTGCTTCAAATTTATAAGTGATGGAAAAACAAAAGGAAAGACATGAAATAGTAGAATGTTAAAATTAAATATTGAGAACTATGGAATCTAGACTTTAAAAAAGACGGAGGAAAGTATTGCTGCTTTTTCTTAGAAATGTTGTAAAAACTTATTTTAAGAGATTCTCAAAAAAGATCAAGAGGCATAGAACACAACCAATCTGGTAAATTTTGTGGTAATGAAATGAAATAAAGCACAGGATAATTAGATAAAGTGACTAATAATTTCATATAGAATGCTATCGGAAAATATGTAAGCATCTGAACATGTAGAGACTATGAATATAGGAAATCCACCACTCTTAAAGAGAGATTTCAGTTTTTGCCTTTGGTTCCAAACCAGCCAATTTCCAGTCAGCAGTCAGGCCTTGCCATCAGCCAATTGGGTGTAGGGACCAGAGGGAGACAGGAAAGACGTAGAGGAATATGCCCCTCCCATCTTCCTTTGTACACACAACCTACAGGCTTCAGGGAAGACTAGTTGGAAATCACAATCATGTGACTGTGGCTGTGTATTTCAGCAGCCACAACTTTGTGAATACAACTGTTGTGCAGATCTTTGAAATTTCCATTACACAGGAACAACGGGTCCCAGACTTTAATGCATTCTTTAAGTTTGCCCTGTTGAAGTACTTAATTGAAAAATTGTTGCCCTGTGATGAACCATTTCATTCTATTGAAAGTTATAAGAGAGTTTTAGTAATACATGGCCATATAACAAACATTTTTAAAAATTCTATTTTTATTTACCCGCCCAGCTCCACTACCACGCTTTTTCTCTTTTGAGCCTTCAACTTCTCCTGTGAACATGAGAATATTCTTGGTCTTCTCCACATATTGTGCTCTCTGTTCCAAAAGTTTCTTCTGTTCTTCTATTTCCCTGAGACGTTTTTCTTCCTGGAAAAGTGTCAACAAGAAAACCAGTTATATTGTAGTTCTATGCAAAGCACAATTCTAATATTTTGGTTATTTAAAAAAAAAAGTATTGAAGACTTATTTGTGACCACAATGACATGGGGTCTGCTTTTAAACAGCATGCTCTGAAACAATAATATGAAGGGAAACTCAGTGCATGTAGCAATACTGTAAACAGACAAGTGGAAATAAGCAAGACGATTCTAGATTGCAGACTGGATGAGATATCTAAATTTTCATTCCCCTCCTTCTCCATCATTTGCAGCCTAAAAGTAAACTACCTTCCAAATTTATTTTACCCATTTACATCTTCAGAGCTGACATCTCTCTATTTATTCATCGTACATCTACATTGCATTTTGTTGTAGCATCACAGCTCCTAGCTCAGCAGAGAAAGCTTTCTCAGCTCTGTTTTAGCGGTATAAGGAATAAAGGACCTGTTCTTTGAGCAACTTCTGACGCAGCAGTTCTTTTTCTTGCTCTTGTTTTGCTCGCAGCTCCCGCTCTTCTTCATCCTGCTTGCGAGCCCGAGCTACGTGATACTGAGCTTGACTCAGCAGATCCGAACACTGCCTACAAGTTGGGGTTAAATTTGCAGACAAAAGAGGAAATAACGATGAAACACATATTTCATGCCACTGGCCAAATAGAAACCTTTCAAGAACAGTGGACTCATAAATGCTAGTAGTTAGCAACTAGACTGTAGTAAATACATCTATTGTAAAGAAAAACAGATCAATGCATCTGGAAATTCACCACTAAATTTCCTAAAGGATTTTTATTTCTAACAATCAAAACACTTTTTAAAGCAGTAGCCTGGCATCTCAAATTGTTCTGCCCTAGAAACATCAATTATTTATCCAACTAATAAGAGTTACACTGCCTTGAGCTCCAATTCATGACAAATATCTGATTTTCAGTGCTTTTGTGTATTTAATTTTATCATATGAACCCTTTATATTTAGATTTAAAATTTCTAAAGGGCTTTTCTATATCTATAAAACAGAAGTGTATTTGTATGTGCTCTATACAAACTTGCAGTTCACCACTAATCTCCTCAAACTTGACAAATAGCCTTGGTGGTGCAGTGGTTAAATGCAGCACTGCAGTCTATCTCTGCTGACTTGTTCAGCAGGTTATCAGATCGAATCCCACCACACTTAAGGCTGACTCAGCCTTCCATCCTTCTAAAGGTTGGTAAAATGTGGACCCAGATTGTTTGGGGGCAATATGCTAACTTTGTAACTGCTTGGGGAGTGTTGTAAAGCTCTGGTAAGCAGTGTATAAAATCTGAGTGCTATTGCTATCTCTGTTGTAAGCCACCCCAAGTCCTTCGGGAGTTGGGCAGCATAAAAATGTAATAAATAAATAAGTAAATAAACTGCTTTAGGAGCTCCTTGGGCCATTGTAGGCTCTTAGAAGCGCAGAAGCCAGATTAAAATCTCCCCTGGAGCTGATTGTCCAGCCCCTGTTTGAACTTTTCCCAAGGAAGTCCCAAAGGTGTTTTTTTTCCAAGAGGCAACTGGACTTTCTGGTTTTTCCTGGAAGATGTTTCACTTCTCATC
>JANHGC010001062.1:10828-23134 GCA_027560395.1 Boaedon fuliginosus
CTGGGGTCTCGGCCGGTGCATCACCTGAAACCCGGCGGGGCACATCTCCACCAGGGGGACTCCCCCCTCTGGCCCCAGCCAAGTTTCCGTGATGCACGCCAGGTCGGCCCCCTCCTCCAGGATCAACTCCTGAATTAGGGGGGCTTTTCTCACTACCGACCTGGCATTGAAAGTCAACAGCCGGAGCCCAGGGCCCACCCTTCCCCGGCCAGCGGTTCCCTGAGTTGAGCTTGGAGGGTCGGAACACGATACCGCCACCAATTGGCGAGCACGTGTTCCCCTATGATGGCTAACCCTCCGGCTCCCGCCATATCTGCCTCTTCCCATCACCACCGAGATCGGCCGCCCCCTCTAAAATGTAATAATTTAGGAATCAGGAAACAAATGAGATTAGTTAGGGTTATATTGAATTATTTTCATGTACCTTTTATTGGTAAGAACAATGAACTAGTTATTTTCATTTTTTTTTTCTGTAAACGTTTTCTGCTGCTATTTCTAAAAGGCAATTATGAATTATGAGATTTCTCTCAATGTGTTTTGCTGCCATCACAAAGTTTATAGTTTAAAACATAGAGGTCAATATTTGAATGGTTTATGTTATAATTAGAAGAACTATTCAATTAGCTATTCAAAACCTGACTTTGCAATGATATTTTTACATTTTTTTTACTTGAAAATTCAAATTACTAGCGTTATACAATTTCTTTTTGTCTTGAAATTATAATACAGTTGTAATATGTCTGCAGCAGATGTTGCCAAAAATGAAAAGAAGTGTGTATTTCTTTTTTTAGGAAGATAGGCAAATGCCATCATTCGTTCAGAAGCCAAAGTTATTCTTTTCATTTCAAGTAACGTCATCAGCACTTCTTTCTAAAGTAGTAATTTTTCTTCCTTCTAAAGTTAAAAAAAAAAAGTATAATAGTTGGAAATCAATTAGTTGCCATATTGTAGTAAAGAAAGGAAACACATTTATGAATATAATTGTGTAGAAAGGATATTTTTAGGAATATTATTAATAAACCAGCTGGATAATGGCTAGTTTCCCCCTGATTTTTTCCCCTTTACTTTTACCAAAAAAGAAAAAAAATAACCCAAGGAAAAAAAAGTATTTATGGAAAAATTAGGGAATATTTCTCAATTAGCTGTTAATTGTCCGATTTTATATAATTCTTTGTTTTAGCATCATGCTAACTTTTTGCTGCTTATAAATGGTAGAAGGAAAGAGATATTAAGTTAACTATATTCTTTACAAGAATCTAATTGATGACAATAGCTTAAAATCTGTCTTTTTAGACCCAATCAGCTGACATGGTTTCTGTCAGAGAAAATATGAAGCAAATCCAAAAATAAAATATAAAGGAAAATTTTCCTAGATTTCTACATTTTTGAACAGTGCCTACAAAAATATTAACCAAATATGAGTTTAAGATCTACACTGATATTATCCATTAGCTATCCATTGAAGTTAAATTATGAAATCTCTATTAAGTTAAAATTATCTTATAAAAGATGCAGGTCTTAAAACTAAGGATTTTCATTGAGGTCAGCTATGCATCATTCTTCTAGATATGACTTGGTATGGCTACACTTGGAATACTGCATCCAGTTTTGGTTGCCACAAAAAAGATGTTGAGAGTCTAGAAAGAGAGTACAGACAAGAGCAACAAAGTTGATTAGGAAACTGGAGGCTAAAACATGAAAAGAATGGTTGCTGGAATTGGGTAGGTCTAGTTTAATGAAAAGAAGGACAAAGGGTGACATGATAGCAGTGTTCCAATATCTCAGAGGTTGCCACAAAGAAGAGGAAGTTAACCTATTGTCCAAAACACCTGAAGACAGGACAAGAAGCAATAGATGGAAATTAATCAAGAAGAGAAGCAACAATTAATTAATGGAACAACCTGACTCCAGAAATTGTTGATTCTCCAACACTGGAAGTTTTTTTAGAAGAGATTGGACAATCATTTGTCTAAAATGGTATAAGTTTCCTGCCTGAGCAGGGGGTTGAACTCACAAGAATTTCCCCAAGGTCGCTTCCAACTCTGTATTCTGTATCTCTATCACTACATACATAACAAAAGTCTGTTACAAATTCTGTGTAGCTAGCATTTAATGCCACCTTAATGTTATAAAATTTATTATAGCTCTTCTCACAAACGTTGGAAATATTGTGATATGCAAGAGACTGAGGGGTCTTGGTACTCCCTGAGTTTGGTTTGCTTGCAGACATTTCTTTGCCCAACTACTGTAGATAATATCATCAATGCTAGTGAGTGTGGGATCTTTTCTCCCTGTTTATAAACAGTAGCTTGCCTGCCATTATTGGTGTGATTTCTTTAGTAGTTTCTTGATCAAAGTATTGGGGTTTTGTTTTGTTTTTTGGTGTTTGTCTAATGTTAATTCCTGCTGCTAAAAATAATGTGTTCTAGTCATATTGTTTCATTTTAAAAATATTTTAAGTATTATTGTCTCTTTGGAATAGTGTATAAATATGATTTAACCCTTTATGTGTACTGATGGTTGAACTGAGTGCCAGATTTCCAGGAATTCCCTAGTATTTTTGGATTTGACTTAATCTCGGAGGCTTACAGTTTCCCAGTAGAAAATATGGTCGAGGCTTTCCATCTGTTTATTTATTTATTTATTTATTTATTTATTTATTTATTTATTTATTTACTTATTTGCTTGCTTGCTTGCTTACTTGTTTGTTTGTTTGTTTGTTTCAATTTATAACCTGCCTCATTTCCCGGGTCAAGGGAACTCAAGGCAGCTAACAGCAATATAAAACAATAAATACAGTATAAAATCCTAAACAGCACACAGTCTACAATCAATCGGCATTTCCAAACATTTCAAGGAAGGATGGTCAAATCCAGGCCTGCCGAAAAAGCCACGTTTTTGTGGTTTTCCGGAAGGCCGGCAAAGTGGGAATGGTCCTAATCTCTGGGGGAAGTTTATTCCAAAGGGTCGGCACTGCCACAGAGAAGACTTTGGCGTGGGGGCCCACCAGCTGGCATTGCTTGGATGACGGGACCCGTAGCATGCCAACTCTATGGGATCTAACTGGGCGCTGGGAAGCACAAGGCGGTAGAAGGCGGTCTCAAATGTACCCCGCCCCTAAGCCACGTAGGGCTTTAAAAGTTGTTACTAGCACCTTGAATTGCACCCGGAAGACTACTGGCAACCAATGCAGCTCGCGGATGATAGGTATTACATGGGTATACCGTGGCATCCCGTTAATCACTCGCGCGGCCGCATTCTGCACCAGTTGAAATCTCCGAGTGCTCTTCAAAAGCAGCCCCATGTATAGCACATTACAGTAGCCCAATCATGAGGTGAAAAGGGCATGAGTAACTGTGAGAAGAACCTCCCGGTCCAGGAAGGGGTGCAACTGGTGCAGCAGGCAAACCTGCGCGTAGGCACCCTTGGTCACAGCTGAAAGATGATGATCTGATTGTAGCTGAGGATCCAAGAGTACCCCCAAGTTGTGCACCTCTTCTGAGGGGAGTAGTTTGTCTCCCTCCAGTGTAAGTAATGGATAATCAACTGGACCCCGGAGGGGCAATACCCACAGCCATTCGGTCTTGTCAGGGTTGAGCTTAAGCCCATTGGTCCCCATCCAGACCCTTACATCCTCCAGACACCGGGACATCGCCTTGGCAGCATCACTAATTCGATCAGGGGCGGAGATATATAACTTGGTATCATCAGCGTACTGATGATACCCCACCCCATGTCGTCGGATGATCGCACCCAGCGGTTTCATGTATATGTTAAAGAGGAGAGGGAAGAGGATGCAGTGTGTCGGCTTCTGGCTCGCGCCGACAGATATTACGCAGTGGAGCGGAACACAGCGAAACAAATCAGAGGGAGGCGATCGTGTCGTCACCGGGAGCTATGGTGGTTGGCGTGCTGTTCTGGGTTGAAATCACGTGGTGTGCATTGAGCTCTACGATTGGTGATGGTTTACATATATTCCCTCCCTTACCCCTCCCTTCTTGCGTTCAACTTTATTTCTTCATTGATGTTAACGTTGTTGTGAATCCATTAAACAAGGTACTGCTCAACAACCTGACTTTGTTTAAATTGCATACGCATGTTAGCTTAACACAGTGCATATTACAGAGTTTTTTTTCTTAAAAATAAAGATTGTTATCTCCTTACCTGTGAGCTAGCTCCAGTTCTTTAACAGCATTTAGTACTTCCTTCAGGTTACTTTTTTCATCTTTCAGGACAGAGGTAGCTAGCCTTTGCAGCACAAGAGCCACATTGAACATAAGGACTGTATCGCTGGGTGCTACGTGTCTTGCCTGAGAATTCAATTTTAATTTAAAATTAAACCAATGTGAACCAACCAGAAAGCAGAAACTGTTGTTACAACATATCTAGGAAGCCAGGCAGGCTCTCTCAGTAATGGCCTCCCACAAGTTGGAGAAGAGGAAACTTCCCTGGACAGCCTATGGCGTATGATTTATTCATCTCTTTTTTTTATCTTGTACAGTATCCATAATTTGTGATTTTGGTTTGTGGTGACTCTCTATATAGTAGGGGTTCCTAAACCTTTTGTCATTACACCTCCCTTTAGCCCAATCTTAATGTACACACTTTCCCTAAAAATATCCAAATACAAAATGAACAGTTAAAACAATATAATAAAACTTTGACAAAGGTAGATTTATTTTTAAAATGCAACTAAAAAGATTCTTCACACCTCCCTGGTCTCTGCACCTCCCAAAGGGAGGCATACCTCATAGTTTGGGAACCCCTGCTCTATATTGTATCTGGACGATATTTGGGACTAAATATTTTTTCTTCCTACAGAAGTTTTATTTTACTTAGGCTACTTTTTTTTACAACATGGCTGTTTTATTGTATTTTATGCTCTTAATAACTGTGATTATATAGGATTCTAGGGTATATAACCATCAACAAAAAGAATTATTAATGATAATTGTTTTTGTAAATATTAGAAACTTTTCCTACCTTTAGCAACGTTTGTTTGCATTCTTGTAATTTACCACATTTGAAGAGAGCTCGGGCCAAATAAAGCAATACTTCTGTGTTCTGATGCTTATAGAATTTTCGGAGACAATTCTCATACTATGGTGGGGAAAAGAATAAACATTTGAAGAATTAGTTTAAATTGCCAACTTTTATAGTATTTCAGACAAAACTGCACTGCAGTCAGAATTCAATGCTGAACACAGCCTTATAAATGAGTTTGCAAAGATCTCTTAGTAACTTCCAAAAACCTACATCCTGTATTTCTACATAGCAAAGCTCCCTCTTTATACCCAACATGTCAGCACAACAAAAGCTTAAAACAGCAACTTCAAAAATCCTCTCCAATAAGAAGGGTGGAAAGAAAAAACTGAGTTTCCTTTTCTATACAGTCAGCTTAGAAGCCAAACACATGTATATAAATTTCTATGGTACATAATACAAGCTCTATCACACCTGGCATATCAAAAGTTTGCAAACATGTTATCTGTAACTTCATGATTTATTTTTCATCAGTTTTCAGATCCATAGGAATTTTTTTTCCTTTTCAATCCTCTTACAATACCGCAGTCTTAAAAATAAATTCATCTGGCTATTTAATACAGTCTTGTCTCTCTTCTGGGCATTAACTATTGATTAATAGACTACTCGGTCTCCTAATTATGTGTCTCAATTATAACAATTCATCTCCAATTCTTTATTATATTGGGGACCTAGACCATTTGGTATATGCATTGGTGAAAAGAGTCCATGCTAGGATTGCCTACAAAGAGAAAACGAGTACCACTGATTCAGTTCTGTGAATATATCGATTACTCAGCACAATTTAAATTTTTTACTTTTTTTTTAAAAAAGCCAAAAGTCCTGAAAACATTCATGGAATGATTCAATTTAGCCCAACATGATATGATCATGCCAACAAAGTTGTAAAAATCCTCCTTATTTCAGTGTTTACAAGAAAATGTCCTAAGTCAAGGTATTTGTTTAAGATTACCATCTGCACAGCACTGATGTACTGCTTCTGCTCCACATATATGTGTGCAAGATTAAGCCACACATCGCTGATGTCTGCGGTTGCCTCTCTCACTTGGGCAAAAACATCACGAGCCTCACGGAAATATCCTTTGTGTGCCAGCACAGCTCCTAAAAAAGAAAAATCCAATTTCCAGAACCATGCCAAGTCATTGCAAAATTGTAATGTTAAAAGAAAACTTGAGACAACAAATCTTATTACCTATGCCATTAGCAGCATACAAATTCTTGGGGTCATTCCTGAGGACCTGTTTGTAGATGGCTAGGGCACGATCTTGATGACGTTTTTCCTGCAAAAGGGAGATGGCAACTCTGAAGGAAGTGAATGCAGATAATCCTCGACTTACAACCATTCGTTTAGTGATCTTTCAAAGTTACAACAGCATTGAAAAGAATGATTAAAAGGTGTTGGTAATGACCTTTAAAGCCGGAGTACCTTCGAGACCATCTCCTCCTACCTTATGCCTCCCAGCGCCCCGTTAGATCTCACAGAGTTGGCCTCCTTTGGGTCCCGTCTGCCAAGCAATGCCGCCTGGGTGGCCCACGAAGGAAGGCCTTCTCTGTGGCGGCACCAACCCTCTGGAATCAAATCTGCTTGGGGATTTGGACTATCCCTAACCTACCAGCCTTTAGGCAGGCTGTTAAGACCTGGCTGTGCAAGTGGGCTTGGGATCACTGACTCCCCTTTATGGATGCATTAATATATCTGTTTGTTTGTAAGGTATATATTTTAATGTTTTAAATATTAATTTGTTTTTAGGTTTTTTATTACCGTGATTTTAATGTTTTATTATGGTTGTAAGCTGCCCGGAGTCTTGAGGGAATTGGGCAGCATATAAATCTAATAAACAAACAAACAAACAAACAAACAAACAAATAAAATTTACAACTGGTCCTTGCGCTTACAACTGACACAGCATCCCCAGTCACGTGATCAAAATTTGGATACTTGACAATTGCCACATATTGCCATAACAGCATCCCTAGGTTATGTGATCACCATTTGTGATCTTTCCAGCCGGCTTCTGAGAAGCAAAGTCAGTGGGGGAAGCCAGATTTGTTCAATGACCACATGATTCACTTAACAACTCCACTGATTCGCTTTAACAGCTATGGCAAAAAAGGTTGTAAAATTGTGCAGAACACACTTAACTGCCTTGCTTAGTGCTGGAAATTCTGGTCCCCATTGGGACTATAAATTGTGGATTAGTTGTATTTACAATATTTATCAAAATGTTTTAGCAACTTTTCTGGATACTCAAGAAATGTTAAAATATATTAAAACATGTTAATAAAATATATGAAATATATTAAAACAAATGTTAAAATATATTAAATGCATCACATGATCAATAAAAAAAATTAAAACCTTGGCAAACAGAAAGAACTGTCTATCCTCTCATTTCCATTTTAGACCAATTTCGTAAAAATCTCACTCTCTGTTGTTGTTCAAGCGTAACAATCCAAATTCATTTTACATAAAGAGTAAGAGCTGATTAATGAGATCAACTTCTAATTTTATACTATGTAAGACAATTTCCATTTGTGCACGAAACTTCCTCTCTCCTATTTAGGAAGACTGGGGAATGGAAAATCCATTCCTCCAGCAGTTTGTGGATTTGAAAATCAGGATTAGACAAAAAGCAGTGCTCCTCCACTGAAGCAGCTGCAGAAAAGACAATGTAAAGATTCAGAGTATTTACCTTCTCTCTGTCTCTAGTGGGTTGGTGCAAAGTCTGCAACCACACATTGCCCAAAGCCAACATAGAGTAAGTGTCATTCTGTGTTGATGGTTGTTTCAATATTCGTTCAAATTTCTTCTGTCCTGGACCCCATTCTTGCTTGGCCAAGTGAAGATTGCCAATCAGGGACCAAGCATCAGGATGGTCCTGAAATAATATTCCAATACACCAAAAATCAGCTTAACTATAATAAGAAATACTTATAGTTCAAAAAGATCCACCTCTCCCCAGCTCCAAAAGGCATCCCATAAAAGGTTTAAGAATTTCAGCGAACTTTGCTAAAATTCAAACTTTGGAAAATTTTAAGGGGAAAAAATTCCACAATAGATGCTGTCCGGGAGACATTCCAACTACTGATACAAAAATACACTATGAAAATTTCAAAGCCAGCAATGAAATAATATATATTTATTAGGTTATATAACCTTTGTTTAAAAAAATAGTTAACAATGATTTGTTAACTGGCCACAGAAAATCTTTAGAATTCATGGCCTCAGCTGTAAAACTGCTTTCTAAATGATGGCAAATTCTTACTGACCTGATTGATTTGAAGTGCTTCTTTAAACCAGTCAGAAGCTTCATAAAAGTTTCCTTTATCTCTAGCCATAGCTCCTAAACGCAGGTAGCCTAAAGAAAAGGGAATAGATTTTAATGATCAAAGACTCATTTCCAGAACACAATATCTTGTTTAATAAGTGCTTTGAATGATGCATATTTGCTCTTCAAGACTTTTGCGATATTCTTCTGCACCAGATTGGGACAAAAGCAGAACAGATTAATTACAGTGCCAACCATCAGCTGTACTAGAGGTTTAAAAGGAGCACACAATGATGCTAGTCATTTAGATATCAAGCTAAAAATAACAATAGAATACCTATTTACAGCAGCGAATCTTCCTAATGGTACTTGAGTTAAACAGAAGATGCTTCAGAACAGGGGTGTCAAACTTAAGGCCTGGGGCCCGGATCCGGCCGGTGGGGTGCTTAAATTCACCCTATGGGGCTAGCCTGGAAACAGCAATAGACCAGCCTGTGGTGCCTCTGCCAGCAAAAACAGAGCTGGGGAGGGGGGGCGCACGGCCCTCTGCACCCTGTTTTCACTGGCAGAGGGCTAGCAAAACAAACTAAAAACAAAAGGAGAAATGTTTTCCCTTTTGCATTTGAGCATGCAAGAGAGGACAGGAAAGGAGAAAGGAAAAGAGGAAAGACAAAGAGAAAGATGGGAAGAGAGCAAGGAAGGAAAAATAAGAGGAGGGGAAGGAAGAGGAAAGGAGAATGAAGAGGGAAGGAAAAAGAAAAGGAAGGAGATTATGAGTGAGGGAGACTCTCAGGGAAGTCCTGCCTTAGCACTTGGTGCCCCCAACACAAGTGACATCAAGCCGGCCCCGCTAACGTTCACCCACGTCCATGCAAGGTCAAACACAACCCTGATGTGGCCTTCAATGAAATTGAGTTTGACACCCCTGCTTCAGAAGCATGAGTCTATAAAGATGTCAAACAACAATGCTATCTTCACATTTTCCTGTTAGGTTTATCTTTTAAAACAATTGCATATACTTTGCTTATTTGGACTTAAAGAGGAAAAATCGGGAGACTTTGGCTTATAACGGCAGTGTTTTACTGGCTATGGCAGCATATGTGCTTATTTTCCTGATTTTCTATCTTTTATTAATCTCATTTTTATAAGTCTTGCTATGATTAAGGTTTAAGCCTGTTCTTCTCCATCCAGATCCATAAGCTTCCAAGCCCCACAACAGAATTTTTCAGCATCATATGGTCAGCTACAAGTTGAGCTGTATAATTGGATATTATCAACATATTGATGATATGTGATACTATGGCATTGGGTACGATTATTCAATGGTTTCATGTAGCTGAAAAATAGGAATAGTGAGACCATAAAGACCCTGAAAGCAGGGATATTGGGCTTGATACTTTACCCCTTATCAACACCGACTCGAACTGACCATGGAGAAGGAGAACCACCACACGCCTCATTCCCTAGCTCCTGGAGCCATTACAGAAGGGTACCATGATTGCTAGTATTGAAAGTCACAAAGATCATGCAGAGCCGTCATAGCTGCACTGTATCCATTCCAGCTTCATCAGAGGTCATTCATAAGTGCACTCATTGCCATCTCACCACTATGCCCAGGACCAAAGCCAGTCTGAAAATGCTTATTCCAAGAACCTGTGGCACTATATACCCCAACCACATTTTCCACAATGAGACACTGACAGGAATTATCCAACACGGTCCAGCAGTGGCTTTATAACATACCACCATTTCGTTCAAGGCAGTGAGGTCCTACCCATACCCAATGATATATGAATCAAAGAGAAAATATTGCATACATTATTTCTAACAGCAACTCAATGCACAGATCTGTGAGATATCATAGTTTACAACAGTTTGAAAATATAGACATGCCGCTATTTTCAATTTAAGGATTGCAACAAGGTTTCTTACAATCAACATAATTTGGATGTTCCCTTAGGATGTTTTTGTACAGTTTCTCTGCTTCGTGAAATTCACACATTGCTTCATACAATCTGGCTAAGTTGTATGATGTTGTCACTGAGATTGCATTGTAGTAATGTTCATCATGTTCTGCTTCTGCTTTAGCTCTATCCAGAGATGCCAAAAAATATTTCTAAATGCAAGTATAAGAAGGAAAGTGTATTTATACATTTGTGCACATACATTTTACATACACATATGCACGTACGTGGTTTTACACACACAGCCAAGTTATAAATATATTGCATACAAACAGTAACAGTGGTTGGGAAGTTGAGATTCATACCTTTGCTTCTCCTAAGTTTCCAAGTCTGAAGTGAAGAGCACCCACATTATTTAAAATTTCTGGAGGAACATCAGCTTGTACTTTTTCCTGAAGTATTCGTGTTGCTGTGCCATAGGCTGAAAGAGCACCCTATATATTTAGAGACAGTGGAAGGATTTAGTGTAACGTGTAATTCTTCAGCATGAAACAAGTCTACTTTACCCACCTTTTATATACCTGTATATCTGTCTGCTCAAGGATTTGTGCTAGCTCAATCCAAGCTTCCACATCATCTGGATACTGTTCTGTCACCTTCTTTAAATGACCCTATTAAAAAAAGCAACTTGTTATAGGTTTATATAATTGATTTAGAATTTCCCTGAAAAGTGCCACACAATAAAGTTTCCTGAGGCTATTATAACTTTGAACGGTTGTTAAATGAATAGTCCTAAGGACTGTATGCAGTTTATAAAATTCAGCATTCTATAAATAACCACTTTTGCATGTAGTGTAGCATTTGCTGTTTCTAAGACAAATGTTCCCTTTTTTAAAAACAAGTTCCAAATACCTCTAAATTTAACCATGACAGGAAAATCCCTCCTAATATATACCAGGTCTACAGGCAATAAAAATTAAATATTAATTGTACATCCATTTCTCAAAAATAACTGTCACCGATTTTGAGATTTCACCTTAAATTAAAAGATGATGGATTATAATTTTGCTCTTATCTCTTGAGGCTTACTGTACCTTTGCAATATCTCGTTTGTCTTGATCTTCTGAAGCAGCATAGAGAGATCCAAGAATTTTCATGGTCTCATAATTGTTTGGGTAGGCTTTCAAAACTTTTTCAAAGCAT
This sequence comes from Boaedon fuliginosus, assembly GCA_027560395.1. Taxonomy (NCBI): domain Eukaryota; kingdom Metazoa; phylum Chordata; class Lepidosauria; order Squamata; family Lamprophiidae; genus Boaedon; species Boaedon fuliginosus. The sequence continues at coordinate 22,248 of JANHGC010001062.1, forward strand.
TGTGATGCATTTTCTTTGTCTCCTCGGTAAATGTACATTTGACCCAGTCCAAAAAATGGCAGAACAAAAGATGAAGAGGCAAACTGTGTAGCTTGGTAATAATACTGGAAAGCTTGATCATAATCTTCCTAATAAAAGGAAGAACATAAGAAAGAAAGGCATTAAAACTTGGAAAACTCTTAGGAAAATAAGATGGCAAAAAGAGAGAGAGGTATGTAAGGCATAATATACCTGAACGTGAAAAGACCTGGCCAGCTGGTAGCAACTCTCTGCCTGCATTGCTTCTACTTCTGTATTGTGAAAAGCATGAAGTGCTAAATGTTGGACCTTACCATAATCCTGTATAAAGAAAATGAGACTATCATAGTATTCTTATAGTGTTACATAGTATAATATAGTATAGTATAGCATACCATAGCAGAGCCTAGGGCAGCTGTGTCCAACCCACAGCCCATGGGCCACATGTGGCCCTTGGACAGCTAATAATGCCACCCCATAAGAAATAATAATATAAAAAATAAGAGCTTTGTTATTTATATAAATTAATTACACATTTTATATGTGGTCTAAGACAACTCCTCTTCACTCAATGTGGCACAGACAAGCCAAAAGGTTGGACACCCATGGTCTGAGGTATAAACTGAAATTCAAATTCTTAGAAACCTTAGATTGAGCATTTGTTACAAGTGCAATAATTCATAATTTCCTGAAGATATTGCTGCCTATACAATCCTTAACCCTTATTTATTTATTTATTTGTTTGTTTGTTTGTTTGTTTGTTTGTTTATTATACCCTGCCTCACTTCCCCAGTCAGGGGGAACTCGAGGCAGCTAACAACAGAATTAAAACAATCAGTTACAGTATAAAATCCAAAAAATATCCATCC